>MU187670.1:54293-71140 GCA_016904865.1 Pissodes strobi | reverse complement strand
CCACAACTGCTTGAACTGTTTTTTATTTTGCATACATAGTTTATTAGTTTTATTAATACTATTTAGCCTCCTATAGTTTAACATTTAACGCGACTTATTCCAGTTTCATTTGTTCTCATAAATCTTTCTATGTGACGATTTTTCCTGACATATAAAAGTGGTCATTGTACAACACAACCTATTGGAATTAACACGATGGGTCAAATGCCGAAGGCCATGACAACATTTTTAAAACTGCCAAATCTTGAACAGTATTCTTGTCACTGTTTTAGACGGTCATCCGCTTCACATGTGGCTAACCATGGCGGAGCCTCAGTAACAATTAAACGACATGGAGGTTGAAAATCTTCGGCAGTCGCAGAGGGCTATGTAGAGGCCTCATTAAAAAGAAAACTGAAGTTGCCCAGATGCTTTCAACACAGTCAGCAGCATCTACTTCAAATACTTCCAGCGGTATGCAAGACAATACTAAAAAAATATCGATGTTTCCAGTAATCTGCAGCAAACATTCCAAAACGTACCTGTTATAACCATTATTGCAGCTGCAAATTGTAATCGTTCTATCAAAGTTTTGAATTCTACGATTACAAACGAGTATTAAATAATTCATGTTATCATCTAATATTTAATCACAAATAATTATCCTAACCCTTTAAAAAATAAATATATGATATAGTTTGATTTTGAATTGACATCGTTTGACATTTGAATCAGTACTATCAATGGTCCCCCAAAAAAACAATGCTTTAAGAGAGTCCATTTACGCACCGATTTCAACTGTTTTGTAAGCCGTTTAAAGTACCGAAATAGAAAAATTCAATTAACGTACACATTTTTAAAAACCATAATTATTGCTAACAGGCGTTTATTGACGCCTGACAATTCTGGCAGACAAGTGACAGTCGAACAGGAACAGCTCTAGAAACAGGCGTGATTTTAGGGAACTGCGAAATCGGAATAGAAACGGAGTGCGCTCGAAATTGTTGTACGTCCTTAACATTGATACGTTTTTTAAAACACACAGCTAAAAACAGTTTTATGATCAGCTATAGAGACAGAACTCGAAATACTATCGGAAGTAAGAAACTTCTAGATTGTCACTTGCCTTGAATCTGTCTTCTGTATCTAAGGACAGATTTCTTATAATTATAAAACCTAAGCATCCAGATTCCGAAATTAATTCCCATAATGATAACAAGTCGATAACTATCCTATCATCAAGTAAATTAAATGCGAAGCTCTATTACTATTACCATCACCATCAACATTATTCACCAGTCCTGCTATCGCCACACTTGCCATTGATCTACTCTTTCGTTATCAACCAAGGTGATGCTAGGAATAATTTTTTTTAGACCTCTTAAAACATGTTTAGATAATAAGCATAATAATTATCTTTCAAGATCAAGTATCAAGTTTAAACTTTAGACTGAGTGTTTTTTCTTATACTAGAATCTTTCGTTAATACTATGATTAATAATAGCCTGTATCTTTCCAATATTTAATGAAAACCAAACAGTATGTTGGTACTTACCTTCTTACCTATATATTAATTACACAAAAAACTAACCCAAACTAACCCAAACTAATAAATCGGACAAAAAGGCATTACGATTATCAGGAAGTTGTTTAATGGATTATTAGAGAAAAAGTTGGCAAAGACATCTCTAATTGTTTTAGCTGTATATGACGGTCTCCCAGCAGCTTGATTTTCACGATTTATTTGCAGAATTTCTACATCAGTTAGGTGCCTGAAATTTTTCTCTACCAAGAATAGTGTTATGTAGAATACAAATACATTTAATAATATTATCTGCCACAAGTATATCCGTATCAATGGGTTTGGACAAGATACGCCATTCTGCAGTTAGTATACCAAGAGTGCATTCAATTGTTTTTCGAGCTCTGGAGAGTTTGCTATTAAAGCATTCATGATCGGTAGGCAAATTTTTTCCGCCGAAAGATTTGAGTAAAAAATTTTTAAAATTGATAGGCTTCGTCCACTATAATAACATATGGTGCCTTCGTATTTGTTCCTGGAATATTTGAAGGTTCATGTATTTTGATTTCTTTTGCGATTAATAGTTTATAAAAATCTGAGGACTGGAAACTTCCGCCGTCACTTTGTTTTCAATAACCACCTACGTCTATGGCAATCAATTTATAATTGACATCTTCATTCCCTTGAAGTACAATAGAGAAATATTTTTATAGTTGAAAAACGTAGACCCAGAATATTTTGGACAAATAACGCGGACATGTTTTGCCATCAATGGCACCTATTACGGGGGAAATTTCCATAAGTTGTAAATGTCGTCAGCGGTTTGCTAAAAAAGTTTAATTTTATGGAATAGGCAAATGTTCGGGCTGTAACTCTTGCCATAATACCACTACAGCCTCAAATACTTAAATGAACAGCCTGCTGCCAAATACTTGAAACAAATAATGACACGTTAATCACCTTCAACAAAATTTTAATTCAGATTTTTTTTTCCAGAAAATGCGTTACGGGATTATGGAACTATCTGCGGGACCAGTTTGCAGTGGAGTTAGGAAAAATTCCATAACCTCGATCGGGAGATACATCAAAATGGCCAACTTTTAAGTCGCTTATGTTTTTGGAAGACATAGTAAAAGCCAGATAGTCCGTCGGATGGAGCGCGAAAAGCCTTCTACTTTCGGAGCTAAAAAAACTGAGGTATAACCAAATGGGACCTTCACCATTTAAAAAAGCATGTTTTTTTACATAGAAAATGAAAATTGACGACTCTCTCCATTGGTCGAGACCAAAGATATAGGCAAAAAACTAAAAAAAAAAGGATTTTTATTTTTTTATTTTGAACACTCATAACTTTATTTCCAAAGAAGGTAGAACAACATTTTTTTTTAGTTTTATTCCTCATTCAATTTCCTTTCTTTTGGTTTATATTTGATAAAAAAAAAGTTGTAAACTATATAAAAAAACAGTAATATTTAAAAAAAGACAACAATTTGCCAATATTTTTTAAACTCACTTTATCATAACTTTCTTACGCAAGGAGCTATTAAATTGTTTTTTTCTTTAAAAACTGCGCAATTTAATGGACTTCATTTTGTCTCGATTAATATGTGGTCTATTTTTAAAAATAAAACCGGTAGCGGCTTTTAAACGTCAAAGCGCGACGCGCGTGCCTCTGCGGCAGCTAGACGGCGGCTTTTTTCCATCGCGATCGTTGACGTTGTACACAGAATTTGATTATTTTAATTTTAGTTTGGTATATTTTTTTGCCTTTTTGTCGCTGGTAATATGCAATGGCTGATGTTGATAATTGACAGATTATTTACAGTGTTGCCAAACGGTTTGTCGATTGCGTGTTAGTTCTCGGTTCCTCTTAATTGTTTTTAACTTAATGAATAATGTCGCTTTTTATCATAGATTATTTGACAGTTGCGGATTCGCACATATTTTTTTATATTTTTTTAAACTCAAGCAACTCGGTTTTAAATTACCGATAGCTCGGTTGCGGGTAGTTCGAGTTAGTTTGCAATTTTCTTTTAAGCCACTTGTGAAGTCGTTTTTAATAAACCTGCTTGTCGGTTGGGATATATAGTTTGCACTGGTTAGTTAGCATTTTTTTTTTAAATTACGTGCGAAGTAGTTTTACACTACCGGACTCTTGTTTGCGGGTTTGTACTAGTTAGTTTGCATTTTTTTTTAAAGCCATCATAAAAATATACCTATCTAAATAATCCTCACTTTTTTGATAGATAATGAAAAAATGAATCGATTGGTAGGTACCGTCATATTTTATTTAGTTGAAAGGCAATATTATCTATGCCTATATTTGTATTGTAGATAAACAGTGTTGAAGTATTTTGGAATATATACTATTTCAAAAATGAAGCGTAAGGCGAGTTTATTTTGTCTAGAAACTGAGAGTATTGAAAATGTAATGGTGAAAAAACCAACTGTTTCTGGCTTTCAAACAATTTTAAAATGTGCAAATGAAAGAAATTACAATATTTTGAAAACAATTTTAGAATTAAAGAATGATTTATATGCCCGTTTCATATTTCTTGCAGACAATCGTTTTGTAGGACAAATAACATTATAAATGCCAATAGCGAGATGCAAGGGATGGGTCTTCATGCAGTATTCAAAAACCAAAAGAGCAGTCATATATATATAAAAAAAATGTTTGATTTGTGGTAAATCAGGCACATTAAAGAGAAACCCTGTAGTTGCAATTTGCACAAGAACGGGTGCTAAAACTAGAAAAAAAAATTGATGCTGCGACTTTAAGAGAAGATATTGAAATACAAGGCAGATTATAGTTTTATGCAGATTTATTTGCAGCTGATGCGAAATATCACAAAATCTGATATTCGAAATAATATTAGCACAAGAAATATAAAATATGAGCTAAACAAACGAGCGCTGCCGGCCGGCACCGGTTTTGAAAGAAGAAGATAAGAAGAATCAAAGTGACTATCCGGAAAATACAAACCATGTCGCTGCGGAAGAAACACATTTTTATAGCAATCACGAGGAAGCTGATAGAAGGATTATTTTCCACATGGTATCCTCCAACAAAAACGGTCAACTGGTAGTAAAGTGTGATGGCGCTGATGTACTAGTACTATTAATTTATTATTATGCTACTCACGAAAATCTAAGTAATATTAATGCCAAAGAAATATTTGTGGAAGCTGGTCACACAAATATGACAACTAACCAAAAGCGATATATTCCTATTCACGTCATCTCAAAAAACACTGGCAAATTGGCATGTGAAGGCTTACCAAGTTTTCACAGCCTGACAGAATGTGATACGCCCAGTTCATTTTTTAAAATAGGAAAAACAGGCTTGGAAAGTGTACTATAAAAATTGCGGCACTCACAAATTTGCTGAACTGGCGCCAGAAGAAGGAATAAAGTTTGCCATAAGATTTGTAAGTTTTTTATACAAAAATAAAAATGCAAATAATCTGATTGAAATTCTGTTAAACCTTACAAATGAGAGCAAAAAACAAGTTCAGGAATTGCCCTCTACAGAAGATAGTTTCAAACTACATGTACTTAGGTGAATTTATAAAGCAAAAATTCATAATAGATATACGTATATTTTATTATTATGTGTAATTTTAGGTCATATTATCAGTCATTTATATGGGTCAATAGTCATGTTGGTGAGGTAACCAAAAATGATCCCTTGTTATATGGATGGACTTTAAATGAGGACAATTTTATAGTTCTAAAAATTATGCCTCAATCTTCCAGAAGATATACGGCAAATTACTTCCTTATTATCCAATGACAAAATCTGCAACACACAAAAATGTCAGTGTAAAAAAGAAGGGGTATTTTGTAGCTCATATTGCAAAGGCAAAACCATTGTTTATACAGGGAAGACAATGGCAAAACGAATTGCATTAATATTAATCGCGACCTTGAAGAAAATCAACCTGAAGCTGGAGATACTGATGACGATACATTTTTCGATAATTTGTTTTAATTAATTAATAATATATGTATACCACAATTATCTATTATTTTTCTAAAGTATTAGAATATTTTGTAAGAAAGTTAACGACTTACGATGTACCCTCACTCCATGGTGCAAATTACTAATGAAAACTTGTATTTAAAACATTACCGCGGCAGTGGGTGAAACAAGAGCAGCGGTCGATCGCGATGGAAAAAAACAGCCGTCCAGCCCGACGCAGAGGCACGCGTCCCGACGTTTAAAAGCCGCTACAGGTTTTATTTCTTAGAATAGACCACAAGTTAATCGAGACAAAATGAAGAGCATTAGATTGCGCAGTTTTTGAAAAAAAAAACATTTAAATAGCGCTTTGCATAAGAAAGTTCTGGCGAGGTGAGTTTAAAAAAATATTGGCAATTTGTTGTCTTTTTAAAATATTACTGTTTTTTTAATATAATTTTACATTTTTTTTTAATATAGTATATACCAAAAGAATGGAAATTGAATGAGGCTTAAAACTTAAAAAAAATTGTTGTTCTACCTTCTTTGGAAAAATAGTTATGAGTGTTCAAAGTAAAAAAAATAAAAAATCCTTTTTTTTCAGTTTTTTGCCTATATCTTTGGTCGCGACCAATGGAGAGAGTCGTCAATTTTCATTTTCTATGTAAAAAAACATGCTTTTTCAAATGGTGAAGGTCCCATTTGGTTATACCTCAGTTTTTTTTCTGTGCATCCTAGACCGGGCTTTCCGACGGACTAAGAGTTGCTAGTGCACATTGCAATACACAAACTGCAGAAAGTACACAAGTCGAAAATGAAAATAGTGAGACAAAGGAAGGTTTTGACGAGGTTCCCAATGCAGATATCACTATACTAAAAATAAATGGAACTAACGAAATCGGAACAAATAACTGTGGAAACAAAATAGAAAGCCAACAAGCATTAACTAATGACACAAAAATCAATTAAAAGGAAACGGGCAACTGAAACGTTGAATGAACAAATGATAAAAATTGAGAAATAAAAATTAGAATATTTACAAGAAAAAGCTAAGCGATCACAAGTGAGGGAGAAGGAGGATGATCACAAATATATTTTTAATAGTTTGCTTCCTTATGTACGTCAAATTCCAGTAAACAAAATACTGTCATTGAGAGGGCGCGTGCAACAACTTGTTAAATAATATGTATACAGACCTAGATCATCTTCTGTACCAACTACTCAAGTTTCTCTCTATGCTCATGTTCTTCTTCATCCACGTATACTTCACAAGTTACGCATCCATTTGGACAACATGCAAATTATACAACTACAACCCACGATAACTTATTTGTAGAACAAGAATTATTATCAAACGATTTGCTTGAGCTTTTGATGTCTTTACAAAGTTTAGTATGTGAGTTAATAAGTTTATTATGATTTGTTATTTGTCATTCATTATTTCTTTTTTCTTAGAACTATTGGTCTGTTTAATAAATGTTATTTTGATAAAAATTGAGATTTTACTCACCTAATAGTAATCACAAGTCTTTCGTTAACTGCTCGCGTTGTTTATAATTTGTCTTTAATGTTTACATAATATTTTACAAGTTCAAGTTAAAGCTTAGCACAGGGCGATATTTATTTAGTAGTTTATGCATTTTAGTAGTTCACACGTGCCCTCAACCTCTAAACGTTGGGGTCCAACGTTAACACGACCCCTATTGCTTTAAAAAGAAAGACCTCACCTCAATTCGAGAAAATATATCGCATTTTACATCATCTTACTTATAACTATACAATAGAAAATGTTATTAGTGGCTTTGTTACTTTCTGGATCCAGGCTGATCCTTTGTAACATTGTAACTCCCTTTAGCCTCCACTGCAATCTATGTCTTAGCATTATTTGACATGCTTTTAAACTGTTTAAAAACAATCAGTAAACTTTCAACAAATTTTAGTATAAAAGATAGAGCGGACCAAGTAAATGACAACTTGGTTCAGTTCGTTGGTCCTTTATGGAGCGTACTGGCAACAAGTTCACCCCACTGTCCATCTAGAGCTATTTGGTACCTTCAAGGGAAAGGCTCTTGGTTGTTCAATCAGAGTTATTTGGTACCTTAATGGGAAAGACTCTGGGGGGTTAAACTCTCTTTTGCATTTTGTTCCGTTACGGGAAATACACAAATAAACTTCTCTTAGAACACGTCAGTTAAAGGAATAATAAAAATAAGTTAATTAAAGTCAGATATATAAAGTAACCCAAGCAACTCTCTTAGAATCAATATAATTTAAAAGTAATTCGAGGAAGTCTCAATTTGTCTCATGAAACTGAACGGGTCGAATCTGATAAATCTTCAACGAATAGTCATGCGTTCCACGCTCCTCTGGTAGAATATATTTAAACATTATTATCAACATAAGGGCATACGTTAACTTATACTAAACCTGGGCAGTAAAACACACATATTTAGTAATGAAGCGAGTTTTTGTCCTTCGTCATCATCAGCATCTGAGCTGCACACCCTTAAAGAGTGAAGAGGATCACCACAAGCCGTAATCTCTGCCACACGTGGTGGTTAGCGCCTAAATCCTCTTTGACAATAGAAATTTACCGTCTATTTTCATTTCAGCTGCTATCTCGTTCCACAAATTTTGTATCACATTTCTGTTGCTGTGAGACTTTAGCCTTTTGTCCCACAGCGCAGGTCTTGTAAAAATAGCGGAGATCAGACTTTCGACATCCATTATAACAATTTATAATAATAATGATTTCTATTAAAAAACCACGTCCGGCTCCGACAGCAAGAGACCAAAAATTAAACATTCATTCCGATAAAATAGTCGGTGGTCGGTGCCGATTCACGATAGTGGCAAGTTCCGACACGCTTTGTCTATGTCCACCATCATTTAAAAACAGAGTTTATTTATTTCTCCCGCAAAAATTTAAACTAAATTAACTAAAGTTCCTTACCAAATTGAAACCGAACAATTGTTATTCCTAGTGAACTCTATATCTGCCGTGTGCTGTTTTTTTCATATTTTGATGCCCCTGGCAACACAGTCGGCCACATAATCAGGACATCTTCTCATAAGTCACAGAACAGATTCCAGGGCCTCAGACATCTTCGGCATTGCCATCCAAGAAGCACGAAGAAACCTCAAGGTAGTTTGGGTTAATATCAATGTACAGAAATCACCAAAAATATGCCACCATCATTTTATTTTCCATCTAAACTTTGTCAGAAGAAGATTAAACTAAACTCATTGTTTGCTGAAAAGTTCAATCATTGATTTTGCATCCTAGGGCAGCTCCATTACTTGAAAAGAATTATTAATGCTCCAAACCTGCAGACCCTGAGTCGCCAACCCTAGTTGCAACTGTATATACTTATTTGCAATTCGTAGAAGTTATATAAAACACATACGCAAGCAGAGAAATGCACTTTGTGAAACGCGTGCAAACTTTCTAATTCTCACTTTTTCAATAATAGTAATAAATGACTTAGATAATGTGAAGCACCAATTTTTATTATTTAAGCATATAAATACGTTTGAGTTAACTACCGTTAAAAATAAATTCAATATTAGCAAGAACGTTTTAGCTTCTTTATGCATTAATTTGAAAACGTTCTAGTTGACAGATGTTGTTCTGACAATAAGCGTAATTTATGCGCGAACATTTTCAGAAAATTCAGACTCTCGGTTTGATGAATAGGGTCATTGAGCTTCCTTCTACCGTTGGTAATGCAAGTTTAAACATGTAGCACCGAGCGTCTGGAGATTTGATTAATATCGTCTAAAGATCATTTGCACATCGACGGATATTTATTATGTGAGCATTTTTAGACCTGAAGTTGAACTTTTAAATGACTAACCGATTTCCTATATCAGGAAGGGCTTTTAACGCGACTGTGTGAAAACGTGGCTTGAAAGAAGATTGACTGAGTTTTAAAAATGCTTTTACATTTATTGCAATTTTCGATTTTTCTGGCTCTAATTTAAATATCTTTGAATAATAATTGAAAGCAGAAATCTTCTTTTCCACGTTGTGCGTGTACCCAAAAAATGTTGTCGGACAAAGAACGTAAGCTAATAATAAAAAATTGAGCGAGTCTGCTAGTACTCGAGACACTGATGTGTATCGGTTCAACATCGGTTGTAAAAAAATGACAGCAGCACGTTGTGTTCCCAAGTGGTCCCCCATCCAAGTACTGCGCCCGATGTTGCTGAACTTCAGTGATCGGACGAGAACTGGTATTTTCAATGTGCTATGGCCGTTGTCTGTACGTTTTAGCTTGTTCATAGAATAGAAATTAGGTTTAATAACAAAGTTTAAAATAATATAAAATCAACGCGAACGAAGCCGCGGCTAAAAGCTAAAAGTGTCCTATGTTCTTTACTATACTCTTGAAAATATTTGTACAAAATTTGATGATGATCGGAACAGTTTATGCGTGAAAGCGTAAGAAACAAACAAACAAACACATTTGCATAGATAATATTAGTTAGGATTCTACACAGCTCATTCACTGCCAGCTACACATCTTGGATCAACATTCTTTGATTTGGGAAAGTCAATAACCAAATTTGGCAAATTTTAGAAGATGGCTATGACTCAATATTGTTTTAAACGTCTGGGCGTCTGAATAATACTTTTGACAGTTCGTTTAATTGAAAATAATAATATCCTCTTTTATCGTCTGAAATCCGTTTAAGAACGATTTTAAATGGCAAAATTGTATAAATCCGAAAACTCGACTTTTTTAGGACGATAGCCGTGGCTTCAGATGAATTTGTCGTGGATTTTGAAGCGAAAATTAATTTTAAATCCAACCGTCCATTAAAAATATGCTGTGCTACACTGCGAATATAATAATTATAAATATAACTTTTGACGGTTCGTTAAATTTAAAATATGTTTTTATCGTCTAAAATCCGTTTAAAACGATTTTAAATGGCAAAATTATATATAATACCGCCCTAGCAGCTAGAATCAGTTTAAACCGTATCCGGACAAAATGTCGAAAGACAAATTATCGAAATACAAATGATCGAAGTACATATGATCGAATGGACAGATGATCGAATGGACATTTTATCGAATGGACAAATGATCGAATGGTCAAATGATCGAATGGACAAATGATCGAAAGGACAAATGTCCGAAAGGCAAATGATCGTTTTTTTTTTACGAAATCACGGTCTATTTATTATATTATAATTTTTGGATAAATAATTTTTTTATTAACTATGTATATATTTACAACTGCTAAATTATTTAAGAATCCTACTGAAAGATTTTCTACTGAAAGTTGTTTCATTACATTTTTGATTCTTAAATCAAGTGCTTCGTATGTTTTTTTTCTTGGAGTTGCTAGTACTCCCGACTGTAATTGTGTAATTTTCATTGCTGTTAATGACTGTTCTCTTTGTATGATTTCTATAAACTTCCATATAAACTGCTGGCCATTTGCTTTCGAGCAAGGAAAATTTCGCCTAAATTTAAAACTAAATATTTTCTTAACCAGACATGACACCGACCTACGGTTTTTAATGATCAATAGCCTTATCCCTTAGGAAAAACATTCCAATATTGAATTTTTTTAAACTTTCAAAAACTATTATATACAGGGTGTGAAAGAAGACGGTGATTTTTGCTCCAATTTCAATAGCATGTAACTTTCACAATAATTTTTTTTTATTTTGTCACTGTACGTCAATTGAATCACTGGTCTATAGCAAAGAAAGTAGTTTGGCAATTTTTTGATATCTGCTATATTCTAAGAGATATTGATTTTTTTGTAAAACCTTGATTTTTTCAACTTTTTGGTAATTAGACCCCACTGTGCGTTATATCGTGCAAATTTTATATGTGATTATCATTATACCTCACGAAAAGCTTTTTTATGTTCAGTAAAAAAATTGTATCTAAATGTTGTGATGTGCAGTGGGGTATTTATAATCACTTATACTATGGTTTATTAGTATCTCACAATTTTTCCCGATTGTTTTGTATTGGAAAGTACTCGCCTCTAGATTAAGCAAGTTTTATCCTTATTTTTTATTTTTTAATATTGTACTGTATCTACATGTATATTTTACAATGTATCTAAAAAAAATTTAAAAATTATATTTTTTTAATTTAATTTTTGGAAAAATTTTATTTATTTATTTCTAACATAGCACTAAAATTAAACTTGTTTTGAAAACTCTTAAAATTAAATATCACTACTTTGATGTGTTTGATTTTGCGAGCGTGTACTTTCCTAGACAAAGCAATCGTGAAAAATAGTGAGATACTCATAAACCATAGACATATAGTGATTATAAGTACGCCACTGCACATCACAACATTTAGGTACAATTTTTTTACTGAACATAAACAAGCTTCTCGTAAGGTATAATAATCACTTACAAAGTTTGCACAATACAACGCACAGTGTGGTCTAACTACCAAAAAATTGAAAAAAAAACAAGGTTTTACAAAAAAATATGTATCTCTTAAAATATAGCAGATATAAAAAATTTGACAGACCACTTTCTTTACTATGGACCAGTGATTCAATTGATGTACAGGGTGTCCCATTTTCGATGATATTACGGGGTATCTCACTTACGAGTAAAGATAGAGAGTTGCGGTTTTCGCAATACTGTGCTACTTTTTTGTGAAATGAACGATGGTATAAACAAAATTTTCATAGCCCGCTTCGTTTCTGAGATACAGGGCGAAATTGAAAATAATGCATTTTGGGAACCCCTCGTATCTCCGTTATCCTTTAACATATCGCAAAGCTAAAAAATTGCTCTTATACAGTTTTTGACGTAGAATCCAGTGGCGTGATTAGATTTTTGCTGTGCGCTGTCAATTTTTAGCTATAAATCAAACTTATGTTTTTTTAAATGGAACACCCTGTATATTTTTCTTTCGTTTGAATGGACATTTTATAAGCTTTTCAAAAATATATAATACACGATGTGTATTTTAAATAATAAGCCTAAAATTCATAATTTCACAAAATGTATCTCTATACGACACTCTTTATGAGTATAGTATAAGCATTATCTTTTAAACAACGTTATAAGTATTAGTAGGCAGAGATTATCAGAGCAATAGAATGATAAATTTTTTATTGGCAAGACCTGTCAGTGGCAAAATTTATATTTTCTGTGTAATATTGTATTTTTTACGAGGGTTGAAAACGAAAATTATGAATATTTTGAAAAATATGACATGTTAGTCTGCTTCATACAGAGCAATGAAAACTCCCGTGAAGCTTCGCAACTATTCGGTATTCAATATGTTTGTTTGAATATTTATTTACCTTTTGACTTATTTGGGTTTATTTTTTATTTAAGTATCATTTTAATTTATGGATATTCTGAAAGAAGACAACCTGGTCATTTAATGTTTTCCGGAATAAAGTGAACATGGAACGTTTATCCGGCCCCTACCAAAAACGTATAATAAGGAAAATCGCGGTAAGGGCGGAGGCAACGTTCCTTGTTCTACCTATTTTTTTCTTCATTCCGGAAAAGATTAAAAGATCTGGATGCCTTCTTTCGGAATATCTATAAATTAAAATGATACTTAAAAAATAAAGACAAATAAGTCAAAAGGTAAATAAATATTCAAACAAACTTATTGGAATATAGCTGAGAAGCTTCACGGAAGTTTTCATTGCTCTGTATAAAGCAGACTAACATGTCATGTTTTTAAAAATATTGATAATTTTCATTTTGAGCCATTGTAAAAAATACAATATTACACAGAAAATATAAATTTTGCCACTGAAAGGTCTTGCCTATAAAAAATTACCATTCCATTGTTCTTAATAGTCTCTGTCTGCTAATACTTATACCGTTGTTCAAAAGACAATGCTTATACTATACTCATCAAGAGTGTCGTATAGAGACACATTTTGTGAAATTATGGATTTTAGGCTTATTATTTAAAATACATATCATGTATTATATATTTATATAAAGCTTATAAAATTTCCATTCAAACGAAAGAAAAATATACAGGGTGTCACATTAAAAAAAAATACAAGAGTGTTGTATCTAGCCACATTTTGTGAAATTAGGAATTTTATGCTTATTATTTAAAATACATATTATGTATTATATATTTTTATAAAGCTTATAACATTTCCAATCAAACGAAACAAAAATATACAGGGTGTTACATTTAAAAAAACATAAGTTTGATTTATAGCTAAAAATTGACAGCTCAGGGCAAAAATCTGATCACGCCACTGGATTCTACGTCAAAAACTGTATAAGAGTACTTTTATAGCTTTGCGATATGTTAAAGGATAACGGAGATACGAGGGGGGTCCCAAATTGCATTATTTTCAATTTCGCCCTGTATCTCAGAAACTAAGCGGGCTATGAAAATTTTGTTTATATCATCGTTCTTTTCACAAAAAAGTAGCACAGTATTGCGACAACCGCAACTGTCTATCTGTACTCGTAAGTGAGATACCCCGTAATATCATCGAAAATGGGACACCCTGTACAGTGACAAATTTTAAAAAAAAATTATTATGAAAGTTACATACTATTGAAATTGGGGCAAAAATCATCGCCTTCTTCGACACCCTGTACATAAAAAATTTTGACGTTTAAAAAAATTCAACATTGGACATTTTCTCTTAAGGGACAAATCTATTAACCATTAAAAACCAGAGATCGATATCATATCTTGTTAAGAACATATTTAGTTTTAAATCTAGGCGAAATTTTTGTTGCTCGAAAGCAAATGGCCAGCAGTTTAGTTGTATGATAAGCAGGCAACTGGCTCTCAAATGCCATGTGCCATCCTTCGACATGGTTGTTAGTTTTTGGTATGTCGCAATTAATTATTGAAGAATAGCAGTTCCACATTCCAATAGGAAATATGGGTTGTCTTTTGAGATTTCTACTTTCTGGTCCAATCCATTTTTGCTCGAAATAGTCCGCTACCTCATTTGCTTCTGCAATTAGGGTTTCGGCGACTGCATTAAATAACATTTCAACGTATTCTGCTGGTATAAACGCCAATGTTACCAAGAGTGTCATTTGTTGGGCGAATTCTCTCTCTGTGTCATATATTTTTTTAAACCAGAACTTTGTATTTTTCTATAGAAGGCTTGACTAAAATGAAAAAAACCTCCCTAAATATTAGACAATAAAAAAACGCTAACCATTGCCATTTCGAAGTCTATCAGGAATGAAATTAGAACAAGTTCTGGTAATAAACTTTTTACACCTTCCAGTAATCTGATGTATGTGTCCTTGGTCTTGTTTGGAAGCAGTGAATAAACCAGAGGTAAAGATGATGATATGAAATATACGTGCATTGTGTATATATTTTAGGAGTTGTTTTGAAAGTGCCATCCATATAAACATGTTTTGTTCTTCGCAAGATTTCAGGATTTTGGTTTGTCGTGAAAATAATTGTTCGATCAGGGTCATTCCCAGGCCCTGAATCGAACAAAATGAAAAGTTCGCCTTTGTTCGTCATTTTGTATTTACCTGAGATATCCAAACCTTCCAGGTTGTTTGGTATTGTTGATTCCATATTTTTCCTTGTTCTCTTCCTCCGTACTATTCGCTTGATACTATGCACTGTTGGTAAAGCTGCTGCGGTATATTGGTCAACATCTGAGAATACTGCCGAAATGTTATAAAGCGCCGTATTTTTGGTTGGTTTGGCAGACTCCTTATTTTTTTTTATCTTTCAGGCTTGAACTCGAGCTGCATTTCCACCATGGCTGTGGGTATTTCCCTTTATGATGGTTTCATCTTCCATGATTGCCCTGCCTCTACATTTTTTCTGGTTAAAGTACTCCAATTTCCAGTATCTTTTTTGCTCTATCGATTTATCTCGTATATTATACAAACCATCCGTTTAGAATCAATTTGGTTTTGCCTTTTTGGCTAGTTAAATATTGTAAAGCCATTTTAATTTTGCTATTATGATTTGATTTAAACTGAATTATTTCAAATTTGAAAGCAAATTGACACATTATAATTGACATTGACTGCAACGTTAAGGTTACCTTACTATACTTACATTTTAGTATTAATTTGATATAACCCCATTATAAAAATTTCGCGATTTTTTACATTATTATTAATCTTAATGCATTAAAGAAGTAAATTTGAAAAAAAACATAGGCGGAAACTATATTTTATGCACATTTTTTATAATTTTGTATAATATATTTACTCATAATTGTATTTTTTTTTTGGTTACCTTTGTTTAGCTTTGGTTTGATTGGGTTAATGTCCGGTTGTCTTGCATTCGCAATATCGGTGCGTTTGTCCATTTTTGTCCTTTGATCATTTTTCTGTTTGATCATTTGTCAATTCGATCAATTGTCCATTCGATCATTTTTCCATTCGATCATTTGTCCATTTGTCTTTCGATCATTTGCCCTTCGATTATTTGTCTTTCGATATTTTGTCCTAGATTCGATTTACACATTTCCGTCCCCACACTTGCGCCCCGCCCACACATTTCTGACCCATTTGCCGAGATTTACCCTGATACCGCCGCGTAAGATATTTACACATCAACAAAAATTGAAAGCAAGGGTGTAATTAAATGGTGGTTTACGAACATTTCAATCAAAATCGACTAAGGGGAATGAATGCCGATGCTTTTAAAGAAAATGTTCAACATATGCATCCAAAAAATTCTATTATAATGAGGGATAATGACAGCTGGCAGTCATTCGAGGCTCTCAAAGAAACTACCATCTATCTTTGGATAAATCAGAAATTTGAAACTGATCAATCAAAGCGACATGCTAATGAGGGAATTTTAAAATATCACTGCATATCATAAATAAAAATTAAAAAACTACATTATGGATGAAACTACTAAAGAACGCGAAATAAAAGTACTGCGATTGCCATTATCTCATTTTGAATTAAATCCCATTGAGCTCATATAGGTTCAAATAAAAGGTTGTGTGGCTAGGAATAATGCTCATTCTAGGTACAGCGTATGAGTAACTCATTGAAAATGATCACTGAACAAAACTGGCGAAATGCTGTGAACCATGCAATAAAGGAGGAAAAATGAATGTGGGATCTCGATACTTTATGAAAGAAACTGTAGAACCATTTGTTATTTTCCTGGAATCTTCAAAATTTAAAACATAATGGCGCTTTTTCCAGAGCACAATCCAAAAATATCGGTTGTTGCTTGTATGATGGGTAGAAACTATCTGAATTCGTAGCCATATAAATATATTTTTTATTTATCAAATTATTGTGTATAAATAAATGTTCGTTACACCTGCTCTGTGCAGTATAATTGAGGTTGTGTGCTGTCAAACATGTTTTATATTTTGAAAAATGCAGTATTATTGTGGCTTTCCCACAACTGAAAAGACAAGCAGAAGACGA
>MU187670.1:13883-27081 GCA_016904865.1 Pissodes strobi | reverse complement strand
ACAAGAAAACACGATCTAAATTTACGGATCAATTTATTAGCTTCTAGATTTTTTTCCTTAACAGCAACAATCTTATAGTGAATTTTTTGCAATTTAAAGGCAACAAGGATTTTGAATATTTTAGAAAAAAGTTTATGAAAATTTTTGAATCTGACAGGCGAAGAAATGTCAAAGGCTATTTAGTAGTTAATATTAATGGTACAATATGTTGATTGTACTGAGACCAATTCTGTTGTTAACTCGGTACTGTATACCTCACACCTAAATGCTCTAAACACTACAATCCGAAGTGATCACTTTGGTTTACCTAAGCTTATTACATGTACGTATGCGTGCACTAGTAGCTGCACCAATTATAAATGAAGCGATAATAATATGTATTGATAAACAAATGAATAAATGAGGAATAAAATTATTGAAAGCTATCTTAAAGCTTGGCTCTCAGGCTTGATTTATATTTAAAGATTAAGAGCGATTATAAAGCGATATCTTAAAGCTTGACCAACAAGACTAGATTTATATTTAAATATTAAAACGAACAATTATCAATTGACAAGAAAAATTTATGATTAAATAAACTTAAGCTATCTTAAAGCTTGGCCGACAAGACTAAATTTATATTTAAATTTTAGAAACAATTATTGATCGGCAAGAATAATAAATGATTTAACGACACTATGAAGGCTCTTTTAAGGCACAATCTGCAGTGCTAAATTCATAATAATTAAACAAAAAGGTAAACAACACTAAGCTTTTGTACGATACCCCGTTAGATCCGGTCGAAGATCGGCAGTTGGTAAGACTGCCCAGCTTCACTGCACAGGTAAAAAGGAGTGCCTCGGGTGAAGGCGCCGGGCACATCTAGCAAGAACCAGGTACTGGCCTCGGTGGTATAACTGGCAGATGACTCGATAGCCCGAAGATAGAACTGTCTGTGGTATAGCCGGAGGCAGTAGTATAGCTCTCTTGAGTCGGACGGTGGCTAGTGAATCAACGGCCTCGATGTTGTACGATGAGCTCGGAAAGCCTCGAGTGCAATACGAATACCCCAATAACTTGATAGTGTCTATCACTGGTTAGGGACTCACTCACACATCCCTAGAAGGGTATTATTGACACAATACAAAAAGTTGAGTTCACTACGACTGCACTAAACCAAAAAGCTTTCTCTCACACCGAAGGATATTTCTAGAAAACTCTGCATCCGTTTCAGTCAATTTGCCTTTCCTCTTCTACGAGAATAGAGAAAAAAGAACGTCGAATCAGAAAGAAAGAAATGTAGGGCCGAGAACTGCCGTATCGTATTCTAACCATTCGATACGAGGAATAATTCTAAGATAATAAACGACTTAGTTCTCGTTAATTATGATTGTAAAACGACGGCATAAGCCACAATTAATGAGCTGAAATAATTTTTTTTCAAGAAGTGCTAGGAAATACTCCTACACAAGATGATAAACCTTTGAAAATCTTAATCGAAAGCAACAATTACGAGAGGATAGCCCATTCCTACTACCAGGGACTACCAACCGAATATTACAAAAATAGCAGCCTGCCGCGTGAAGAGATAAATCAGAGGTCCCAAAAAGTTATCAGAAAAGGTCAGCCCGTGACTTTAATTAAGCAAATTAGGGGTCTCAAAAAGTTATCAGAAATATGCAAACCGAAAATAAAATATGAATTTAACGGATCTTCTGAGGCTTTATAGTAGGCTTTATTAACTCAATTCTTAAAAATATAGAACGGCCAGCAAACAAAATTAATGTAGTATAAATAAGCAAAGGTATACTAATAACATAATATCTGGTTTTAGTGGTTTTATCAAACACAAGCGATCTTTATCAACTAAAATAAATATAGTCACAAAGTGCTTGAGGGCAACATAAGAGAAAGTGATGATCAAAACAGCTACTCAAGGCCACAACAGTGTAATAAAGGCGGCAACCTTAAGTTTATTGACAACAAATCGAATCAATAAATTTAGAATTAATTAACCGAAGAGGTCAATACTCAATAATTCTTACCGGAAAATATAGCATCTTCTGTTGCTAAATGCAGCATATAAAATGAACTTTAAAATCTTTTACACTGGCCAAATCAGACTGTTACATAGTCATGAATAATGCTAGTATCATTCCAGATTCTCAGAGAAACTACCACAACCTGTTGAAAGAAATTAGAAATTATAAACTTGTCGAACGAGATAAACATACCATTTCAAAGTGAAAATTACTGCAGATCATAAATCAAAATTTATGAAATACGTGAATGGTGAAATTGTTAAGAAACATGAAATAAGGCTCTTGCGTTCACATGGAGCAAATATAGACCAAAATAAAAGGGTATGTAGCTAGAAATAATACTACTTCTAAAAAGGAAGAAGTATGACTAATTCATTGGAAATACCACCCAATTAAACTGGCAAAATGCTGTGAACCATGTAATAAAGGAGGAACAGAGTATGTGGGATCCTTATGGGCAAAATTGTACAACCAATTGTTATTTCCGTAGAATCTTCGGTCGACTCGTTTGAACTGATTGGTGATGATCTCGAAAACCAACACATCATAGCTGCTTTCCCAGAGCATACTTCAAAAAGCTCAGCTCTTTTTAGAACCACAAATTATTTAATGAAAGAAATTTCGCCCAACTTTCAACGTACTTTCTGCTAAATAATTTGTCATACGGATAAAAAAACAACCACACTTGAAATGACATAATAAAGAAATATTTTAATATCACATAGTGTTCAAGTGAGTGTTTAGGTATAAAAACTATATATATTATAGAACACAAGACATGAAAATACATTACACTTTTAGTGAAATTGGTTCCAAATGAAATATATGTTTAGTTATAAAAATATTTATGTAGGTATTTGGCCTACATCTAAAAGCAGGTTGTAAGCAATGATAATTGTTCACAAATAAAATCTAAAGCAACTCCTATTTTGTGGAATAAACTGCGTTTTAAATTTTAATACATATATACAAAAAAATTTGAATATAAGCCATTTTTGTTGCAAACTTACGTCCTTTGGAAAACCGAAAACATGAACTTTAGGACAATTCTTATAGTCCCCATTGCAGCCATTCATTAGGCATAATTACTTACACTAAATTACGACAAAAGTACCGAAAAAAAAATACAATTAAACACGACAAAGTTATAAATACGTACTACACAATGAAAGAGAACACAAAGCGCCAAACAACAAGCGTTTCCGAATATATGGTTTTACGTATTTAAAAATACGCTTAATAATATAAATTGTATACCTAAATATGCAACGAAATATTAGGTAAACTTTCACACACTTAA
The DNA here is from genome assembly GCA_016904865.1 of Pissodes strobi. Lineage (NCBI taxonomy): Eukaryota > Metazoa > Arthropoda > Insecta > Coleoptera > Curculionidae > Pissodes > Pissodes strobi. The sequence continues at coordinate 23,760 of MU187670.1, read as the reverse complement.
AACCACAAAAGGCTTCCGAATTTACAAAAAAGCAAGAAGTAAATGTCGATGTAAGAAGCCATTTGCAACCGGCAGAATCGCAAACTGATTTCGTTTGTTTTCTGCACTGTTGTCGGTTGTCTAAGGAAATTACAATAGAGTTTCGATAATAATTGGCGCATATGATTTTAAATATGTAGGTATATAAAAGCAAGATGTCTGTGTATATTTTATAGATATAAATACATTAAAAATAATATATCTAATATATATGTAAGTGTGTACGTAGGTACTTATTTACTTGTTCCCATTTTTTTATGAATGCCCGAACAGGGTACTAGTATTAGATAATTAAACAAATGAATTACAAAATGCCACATTATTGAAAGAGGAAAGATCTCCTTATGGAAATATGTTTTCTACAATATTGGAGAAATTGTAATGTAAGAGATACATTCTTTATATACGGGCATCCTGATATTTGCTACTTTAGTAGTAGTCCGGCAACGTTGCATGTACTTGCACCTGGATTGCGATTACCCTTCCTCCTCAAAAGCGTGTTGTATCTCAACCGTTTTAGCACAACATGATTATTATATATAAGTTAATAATTACTTAACTATAATTAATTATATTAGTTTTTCTGTACCATTTAGTCCGAATATTTTAACATAGTATAAGTTTATAATTAGTTCATTATAGTTAATTATCATTAATAAAAATATTAGTTTTTCGTGCCATTTAGACAATAATTTATTATAATGTTATGAGCCATTCGTGCCTAAATTAACATAGTACCTTTTCAATTATCATTGTTAAGATGTCAGTACTATTTAGATACAGGCGCAGTGGCACCACACTTTATTGATCAGTTTGGAAAGTTCAAAAAACCCCAATAATTTTAGGTATAATATCCAGGGGCATAGTAACTATACTTTAGGTAATATACATGTAAAACTACTAGGCTGTTTTAACTAATATACAAAGCTATCCACTGGCTTTTTAAATAATAAAACCATTATTTTAACTTAGGACGAGGGAAGAAACAAAATAGAGACAGATCGGCACGAAGAAGTATAGCGGTAGCAGTGTAAATTGTAATCTTAATTTTTGAACCTTGATAATTTTTTAAATTAAAATTTTGAAACGAAGTACGTTGCTTAAATTTCTGTGAGAGGCTTCAACAACATTTATGGTAGCAGTGACCACGTCTACAACAAGCGTCCCCCTACATCTTTGCTCCAAATAGCAATAATTGTCCAAATGCAATGTTTTGTAAGCACTTGTTTTTTTTTTGTTTTGTTTGATATTGATTGTGTTCAGTAAAGTGTAGTGTATAATAGGTAGAAAATACCTGATTTGTTATGTAAAGGTATATTTTACTGATGAAATTATTGTGTCTACTCCGTTACATTTACTATGTGCGGTATAATTGAGGTTGTATGCTGTAAAAATTTTTTGAAGAGACTTATATCATATTGATTTTGTACACAAATGCTTAACATAATTTAAATAATCAAAACAAACCTATTACAAACCTTTTTATATCTGGTATTTCAGATCTGCCAGACAAAATAAAGGAATAAGTAATAAACTCAATATCCTTAATAAAATGAAAATGGACAGAATAATACAATAATGCTATATATTTGGTGAAACGTGTGACCTACACCAAATGAATAAAAAAGCACTAAACTAACAGTATTTCATAAATCAAATATTTTGTCAACATTAATTTTTGATATCTATCACAGACTATACTGTAACAGAGAAAAAGGTAAAATTAAAGGAAGTGCTTTATTATTGCTAAATAAATATAAATATGTTGCTTAAGCTTCTGTTAATTTTAATAACAGTTGGCTATATTTTTATTAAAAACTGAAGCTGACCATAGGGAGGTACTTAAAAATGAACTGGGGTCATTAAATTACTTAACAATAAATAATAATTATTTAGTAAAGGTCTATAACACCCTAAAACCATTTATATAAAAGCTCCTCAATATGATATAAATCTACAAACAAACCAATAGCTATAACCATATTCAATTGATTTTTCAAATTCCAAACACAGTATCCAAGAGCTTTTTATTGATTCTAAACTATTTAACTTCGTGACCAATAATTTTCAATCTTAGGTTTCTTCGTAGGAAAGGGGGGAAGAGTGCCCTCCAAACATAGTCTGTTTTAGGCTTTTTGTAGCTTCATTAGGTGCACTCAATTCGATTTTTAGATTTTTGTGGTGTAAAAGGTAATAATTTAGTACAGAAATCGATACCTTTAATACCAAAAACTCAATCTAACTTTATTAAACTAAGCTAAATACAATTGGTATATATGTACTTACGTAAAAAATAAGTTCTTTCAAACTCACTACAAATTCAACTCCTTTCGTGTGAAGGTAATTTGAGGCCAATCACATCTCATCAAAAACAGAAAAGTCGAAACAAGTTAGTAAAAGTTACGCAAACTTCACGCCTCTCGAGGGTCGGTGTAATTAATTTGATAACACTGTGGTGGGAAGTTAGCAAAGTTCTAAAACGAGTTTATCAGACGAATGTTATCTATTTAATTTTTATAAGAATCTTCGTGGCCTGGAATTCATAATATAACAAGGGGAAAGCATCAAGGATGAAGGTAACAGCTTACCAGTATTTATCAACGAAAGATAAATTACGGTAATACTAAATCATAATACCTTATTTAAATTCAATGGACGAATTAGGCGGAGTTAAGGCTCAATGATATATGGAGCGCACTGATACAATCATGTTAACGTCAATATATTCGCAAATTAGGTATCTGTCCCATATGCATATAATGGTCGTTGCCCTTTATATCATTACAAAATTAGCTGATATATTGTATTCTATCGTATATTCACTCGACAGTATTTGTAAAATCTGCTTTCATAATATATTTTTTGTTTAATAAGTAATTACTCAAATTTCTCCCCAATATAATTATAAAAGCTAAATACGACTATTTTGGTATAACTAATTGCAAGTTTATCTTCATTTCTGTTAATATAATTTATATGTCCCCTGAAGATCGTTTCAAAATTAGTGAAAGCAATAAAAGAGTAATAAAATTTTCGAGAAGCCGAGAAAGGTCCAATTTCACAACATTCTTTCAGTTGCACATAGGCGTAATACCTGCTTTTTGTTTCATTCAAACATTATTGCACACACTCTTGCATATTATAACCTATATATTAGAGAGTAAATGATTTAAGAAAAATGTATCAGTGTCTAGATATAGGTAAGAAGTGATGCAATAGAGTCGTGAAAATGGCTAGCGACTCTGCAGCGGTACTCCGTGCCAAATCGAATTCTACCCATCGCTTTCTATTGTCGAATTCTATTTAGAAAGCGAGAATCGCGTTCAACCAATACCTCCTACAACTAGGCCAACTAGCTGATATTGAAATTAGCAGTGACGTCATCAAAAGTGGTCCATACTTTTTTGCCATAAGAAAATCATTAAGGGGAGCCAAGAGGTGCCCAGTAAAAGTATTGTTTATTTTATCGCGCCTACTTCCGTATTTAACGTTGATAGCCACGCTGGGCGACTGGAATGTCAATTGCCATCTCGACGTCATGTATCCGGTGCTGCCAGATTGGGCGCTTTATCACAATTTGAGCTACTTGCTATTTGCCACAAATTATTTTTCAAAGAAACGTAAAATATTCGTCTTGGATTCCAAGATTACAATTAACAATATATTAGATACTTAATGTAAAAGTTTGCTTTGGTATATTATAGTATAGTTATATTAAATATAAATAAATATTTAAAATCCGAAAAGTAAATATATAAAAACCGAAAAGTGAAGCAATAACGGAATCAAAACCTTTAAGAAAATAAACGTTGCTAACCAATGACCTAATAATTATTTTGTATAAATATTTAGTTCCATTTAGTTCCATTTGAAAACATAATTTCAAATGTCATTCAACAAATGCTGTAAAAATTAAAATCCAACTAAATATACGTTAATAGTTTACATCCCAAATAATGTATGAAACTAACTCTAAATCTGGCAACACTGCCTCAGTGCCTTCTGTCAGTTGGCGTAATGGCGTACTTTCGACCGGCTTCTTAATTATTGTTCTGTTGATTTTGATTGTTTTTCTGTTAATTTCTTTACACTTTCGTGTGTGTAAATTCATGTGAACAATGCTGTGCGGTGGAAACTCGCCGAAAAGATCTAAAGTTCATGTTTTTAGCTTTCCAAAATGTTTGGAGTTGACCTGTTGCGTTCGTGTAATAAGAGTTTATTTTGTGCTTGTTCAATGTGGTCAGCAAGTTTATAAAATTTGTTCCTGTTGGCTAATTTTGGGGTAAGTAATATTTAGTGTAATTATGCCTCATAAAGGCTGTAATGCAATGTTTGCTATATGCCCTCAGTGGTCAAAAAACTTCATGAACTAAAACGAGACAGAATATTAAAACATGGATATTCCCGTAGTTTAAAGGCCCTTTTTCCATCATTTATAAAAAAGCAAAATGTTAAATTAGCTTTCAAAATATTTAATCCTTTTATTATAGAGGCTCTGAAAGGTTTTCTCTCGGGCTTTCTTAATAATTTGTCACATTCACAAGACACAGCAGAGGAACTGAAAGGCCAGTTAATCACTTATTTAAGTAGATATTGCTGTCATATTGTTTTAGAAAAAATAAGTTGTGAATTTTGTAAGGAAAATTTAACTTTAAATGAACCTTGTACCTGTAGAAGATTCTTACAATTTCATTAATTCCTTAAGTCGTGGAGCTCTTTTATATCCTCGTGAACGTAGTTTCAACAGCCTATATTATATTTAAAAAACTGATTAATGAGTTCGAAGACACATTTTTAGATATTTACAATAAAAAGTATTTTCTTTGTGAGCTGTTGTTAAACTATCTAAATCAAAACAGCCTTTTGACTCATTTTGAAAATTGTAAAAATCACCTAAAAATTGATGTTTCAAAAATTTTTCTTTGCAGCATTTCAAATACACTTCTTTCTTAATAATAATTATTGTTCTAAACATAATCATAATATTTTGGGTAAAAGGAAAAAAGGAAACTGGAGACTTTTAATAAATAAATATTAGACCCCAATAATATACCGAGTAATATACCAAATCTAACATAAAAAAGTAATAATTTGAAACCTGTATAAATCTTTCATGTTTTATCATAAATATTTGAAGATTGCAAGGTTCTTTGGATGGAGAAAACCGAGGAGAAAACGCACTACCAAATTTGACATTACTATTACCCAAGCCATTACCTATTATGACACTTTTATACCTATAGTGATATTTTACCGTGGTATCTAGTTTCAGTTTATCAAAATAGGTAGATTCTATTTTGATAAACTGGATATTCAAAGGTTTTTGCTTTGAAATTTCGTTTTCCTTTAACAAAAATCGAATGAGGCACGTCTAAAGGCTGTTCATGACTTGCAGCCTTGTTTTAGCCGGAAGCTTTTAAATATTATTTATGTAGGTATGCAGAAAAAGGTAAGTAAACTGCAATTTCATTTTCGATTTAAAAAAAAAAATGAGTAATACACATTATCAGTCATGATAGTCGTGCTTAAAGTAATATCAGCTAGTAGGAGGTATTGTATTAGGCCAATTACGTTTCAAACTACATATATAAAAAGATAAATTTACAAAACACAAGTTTTTGTTATATTTTTTCGAGATTTTTGCATCTAAAATGTCTACTTAACTGTGAAATTTTAAAAGAAATTGCACATTTCAATATACGCCTGTAAATAAGTTAAGACCACTTTTGATGACGTCACGCGTAAGCCGTCTGGCCTTTGTTGTAGGAAGTATTGGTTCAACAGCAATCTATGTTCCAGTCGACTACTCTTCGGGCAATTTCGGAACTGTACTGTTCAAACGAAAAACATTGCTTTGAACTCTTGGTGATTTCTAGTTACTTTTCGTTTTATTGTTGAAGTTGCTCCGACTTTACAGACAGAAATAGCCATATTAGCAATTTAAATTATTTTTACGTCAAGGCGAAGTGATTTTGATTAATTTAATTTTATTTGTGATCTTTTTTATTTATTTTGTATAAGCTTTTTTATTTATTTAAAACATGCTGCCCATAAATGCTGCCAATGTATTAGCAGCTGAAGAGGAAGAGAGGCTGGAAGATATTCGAGTGGAGAACATGGAAAGGAGACATATGAGGGAAGAAAGTGACCCATTCATGATTGAAGATTTGAGATTTAAGGAATTATTTTCGATTGAATAAATATGTGTTAAATGGAATTTTACCAAATTTAAATCTAGACAATAGCCATATGGCCATTCCTGCACACATAAAGTTTTTTGGGACCCTTAGTTTTAGCCACAGACACTTATCAGAAAGTGTTAGGGCAAATTATAATATTTCTATATCTCAGCAGTGTGTGGTGTCTAGGGCTATTGAAGAAATAACCATGGCCATTGTGAATACTTTTTCAGAGCGATGGGTATGGTTTCCTAGAACACAATAGGAGCAAAATCATGTTAAGGGAAGATTTATGAAGGAAAGAAATTTTCCAGGAGTAATTGGTGCTGTTGACTGTACTCATGTGGAAATTCTAAGACCAGCAATTGACGAACATAATTATATGAATAGAAAGGGATATCATTCTAAGAATATTTAGATCGTAAGTTTGGTTTTTACACTAATCACATGTCACTAACATAATTGCTATTTCTATATTTTTCTAGGTGTGTAACTATGATTTAAAAATTCTGAACATAAATGCTGGATATGCAGGGGCAACATATGATTCTTACATATGGAGGAATTCATTGGTGCGAGCAGAGTTGGAAGCTTCATATCAGAGAGGTGAGTAATAAGAAAGTAAATAGTTTTGTTTCTTGAATATTGCTATAGATATTATTATTTTTTAGAAGATAGAAATTCAAGGCTTTTAGGAGATTCAGGGTACCCTCAAGAACCGTGGTTAATGACACCAATAGTGAATGCTGTACCAGGATCCCCAGAAAGCAGATACACGGATGCTCACATCCAGGCTAGGAATTGTGTTGAAAGATGCATAGGAGTTTATAAGGGTAGATTTTTATGTTGATCCAAAATTATGAGGCATTCTCCAGAAAAAGTTGGTTGTATTGCAAATGCTTGTGCAGTGTTGCCTAATATATGTATAGCTGATAGGCTAGAAATGGATTTTCAGATGGTACCTCCCGAAGATGACAACGTTCCCAGAGCTGATCAGTTTGTAGGAAATATAGATGGCAACATCACCCGAAGAAACATTATTCAATTATATTTTAATAATTAATTTTGAAATGTTAAGTTGTAAACTAAATCAAAATACAAAGAAATTTATTTGTAGTAATATGTTTTATAAAATAAATCTTAATTATGTTAGTAGTTACTAAAAACAATATACAAAATTATATTATTTTTATTTAACACCATGATGCAGGCATTTCAACAAAATAAAACTTTAACTCATAAAAGATACTATTAACAGTCACATATAGCCATTAGGGACTTAAATAAAACGAAATATAAACAAGCCATAAGGCACATTAATATCACTATAACTTTGAACTGTATCTTTATAGTCATTTGTAACGCATAACATATTAAACAGAAGATACCTTAAAAGGTATTAAAGAAAATATTTAAAATAAGACATAGTTCTGACAATCACTATAGTGAATAAACTAACAGGTTTAGGTGGATATCACAAAATCAAACCTATAATTTTTAATCTCTGTGTACAATGTAAAATATTCTTACCTAATTGTCAGACTGTACCTTTGTCGAGTACCTACCAATAGTTTCAAAAATGACACATTTGCATGTGTTTCTTGTTATATAGGGAGGTTTATAAGGTCCCCACTGCCATTAACTTATTTTATTTTAAAAATAGATTTTTGAGATAAAAGTCTATAAGACTTAAAGCAAAATAATTTATATACACACACCGGCATAATTAGGGGAACGGGCAAAATATACCCCTAAGTTTGCCTTCAATTTTCTCTTGAACCCTTCACTCGATTTTGACTCTTTGTTAAATTGTAGCCTGTTTTTTTAAGAATACGTTGGAGATATTGCTGATCTTAAAAAAATGGTCCTAATGTAATATACAAGGCTAAAATGTTTTTTTTTTTAACAATTTTTGGGACACTCTGTAGAGTGAACGAATGTAATTCGATATCATTCGATAATGCCAAATTAAAGATTAATCCTTTGTGAACATTTTCTTTTTTTATTCACTCTGATACCTCGAATATTAAGGACGCTACAGTTTTTTGTTAAAAATAGTACTTTTTATGGGTCGATGAATTTCCCTTAATCTTTGTAGAGTGAACGATTTAAATTTGATATCATTCGATAATGCCAAATTTAACATTGATCCTTTCTGAGTATTTCCTTTTTTATTCTATCTGATACCTCGAATATTAAACATGATACAGGGTTATGTTAAAATTAGTGCATTGGCCTACTTTTTAAGGGTCAATTAATTTTTTTTAATCCTTGATATGTTATAAAGACCATTGAATCTAAAATTTTTATGGCATTAAGTTTCATTCCTGACAGTGTTACCGTTACCTATACAGGGATAAATAAAAGTCCCTTCCATGTTTTCCATTTTGTGAAATGTTATTTTCGAAGGCCTTTCTTCACACTTGATCCAGTCTTAGGACTCGTCCAATTTGTGCTTTAGTGCATAAATTGGAGCGCGTTTAAAGGCCAACGCAACGGGCCAAACGAAAAACAGCAACAATAAATTAACGAGCAATAACCATTTAAAACATCAACAATAACAATAATTAGTGTTTTAATAACGCATTTTCACTTTGATACCTATTCCTATGAACCTTCTGCTCGACACCTGTTTTGCAGGTATAATCTTTTGCCACCATTTCTTAATACCTGCAAAACAGAGGTCGAACAGTATCTCAAATAAGAAGCCAACAAGAAATAAAAAAGAAATATGTATCAACAGAAGGTTCATAGGAATAGCTATCAAAGTAAAAATGCGTCATTAAAACACTTATTATTGTTATTGTCAATGTTTTAAATAGTTATTGTTCGTTAATTTATTGTTGTTGTTTTTCGTTTGGCCCGTTGCCCTTTAAACACGCTCCAATTTATGCACTAAAGCACAAATTGGACCAGTCCTAATCTTGGATCAAGTGTGAAGGAAGGCCTTCGAAAATAACATTTCACAAAATGGAAAACATGGAACGAACTTTTATTTATCACTGTATAGGTAACGGTAACACTGTCAGGTATGAAACTTAATGCCATAGAAAATTTAGATTTAATGGTCTCTATAACATATCAAATGAGATAACCCACATCTTTAAAATACTATTTCATTAGACCTGATACATTAATTTTTGAGACACCCTATATATGTGTATATTTTGTGACACCCCTTATACATGTAAAAGATAAAAACAAGTCATAAATTGAAGTCGAGTTTTTGCGAGGTTTTTTGGAGGAGATCCGAAAGGTATTGCTCGGGAACGAAAAATAGAGCCATCGGAGTGTACGGTTTAATTTGGTGAATTGTTTTGCTTCTGTGTTGCAATGTGTCATTACAAGTCGGTAAAATGAAACTTATAATATTGTGATTAGCATAATTTGTGCCATTATATATTTTATACTCATTGATAATTCATATTTGATGGCATAACATGTGTATATATTTTGATATTGTTAGTAACATAATTTACATAAATATTTCCTCTAATCTCATTGATAATTAATATTTGATGGCCTAACATGTGAATACATTTTCATATTGTTATTAACATAATTTACATAAATATTTCTTCTAATCTCATTGATAATTAATATTTGATGGCCTAACATGTGTATACATTTTCATATTGTTATTGACATAATTTGCATAG
>MU187670.1:0-13712 GCA_016904865.1 Pissodes strobi | reverse complement strand
TTTCATATTGTTATTAACATTATTTGCATAAATATTTCTACTGATCTCATTGATAATTAACATTTGATGGCATAAAATGTGTATACATTTTCATATTGTTATTAACATTATTTGCATAAATATTTCTACTGATCTCATTGATAATTAATATTTGATGGCATAACATGTGTATATATTTTGATATTGTTATTAACATTATTTGCATAAATATTTCTTTATTTTCATGAATAATTCATATTTGATGGCATAACATGTGTATATATTTGGATATTGTTATAAACATAATTTGCATAAATATTTCTTCTATTTTCATGGATAATTCATATGTGATTACATAACCTGTGTATATATTTGGTGAAATCGTGTTATGCTGTGATCAACGCTGCTTTGGGTGAAGGCATGGAATGTATTGTTTGCTGTCTTTTCGTGCTGGGGTTTTAATGTTGGAATGAGTGAGAGAGTGCACAGGGGCCTTGATGAATCTATACTGACCATTTCCTACCCTGACGGGAGAATGTCCTAGTTATAAATATAATGATTATTCTAGAGATAAGTTTAAAACTATACTATGGTATTGTCCCATATTTGCAACTAAATAGCTGGGTAGCCTCCGTAATCCAGTACCTCAGTACCTACCAGCGGCGTCTGGTTAACTAACAAAAACCTCTTCAGTTTTAAATGTATTGTTACAAGTGTGGAACTACGAATTGTGGTACGGGAGACAGTAATTTAATTAATTATAATACTAATAGATTATACAGCATAATTCGGTTTAGGAATTGGGATCGAGGTTTTCTCTGCCATGCTCTTTTCCCTCGTGAATTCCAGGCGGAGTATGGCACGCTTTTCTTTAATAAATTAGGCGTATTAGGAATCTGTGGTTTAATTTACATGACGCACCTTTCCCTCAAATTTCCCTAAATGTGTTCCGTTGAAGCGCATAATGAGTGAGTAAAATTGTGCAAAATATAATAATAACACAACGTAGGAATTGGTCCTCTTTTTAATTCATTTCTTTTTAATCTAATTTGACGATCATTGGCAAAATAAAGGCAAAGCACAATTTTACTTATCTGATTCAACTATGTTGAATCGACCCGGGTACGTTATACTACACAAAGATTAACGAAAATTCATTGACCCTTAAAAAGCAGACCAATGCACTATTTTTAACAAAACCCTGTATCATCTTTAACATTCGAGGTATCAGAAAGAATAAGGAAATACTCAGAAAGGATCAATCTTTAATTTGGCATTATCGAATGATATCGAATTTCATTCGTTCACTCTACAAAGATTAAGGGAAATTCATCGATCCATAAAAAGTACTATTTTTAACAAAACCCTGTAGCATCCTTAATATTCGAGGTGTCAGAGTGAATAAACAAAGAAAATGTTCAGAAAGGATCAGTCTTTAATTTGGCATTATCAAATGAAATCGAATTTCATTCCTTCACTCTACAGAGTGTCCCAAAAATTGACAAAAAACATTACTTTCTTTTTAACCCTGTATATGACATTAGTACCAATTGTTTAAAATCAGCAAAACCTCTAACATATTCTTAAAGAAGCAGGCTACAATTTAAGAAAAAAAAGCCAAAATCGAGTGAAGGGTTCAAGAGAAAATTGAAGTCAAACTTAGTTTAAATTTTGCCCGTTCCCCTAATTATGCCAGTGTGTGTATAATCTTCTGCTGTTATCTAGTGAATAACCGAAAATATGTATTGTATTTTTTAATATTTAAATATGTGTAGTAAACTTGGTACTTACCAAATCCGAAGATTATATCATACAAGGTTAAATTAGCAAATAAAAATTAAATATTTTCCGATAAAATTACAATATACAACAAATAAGTTAATCGGAATGGGGCATTATAATCATGTTAATAAATAACTAAATTAATACAAAATTAATTACTGTTTAACAGTAAATTCACAACTATAAAGGAACCTAAAATAAGGAAGACTTATCCTATTAATATATCAGTCTTAGCTTGCGTACAAACATAGTACAACACAAATTAAAATATTAGCACTAGATAAACATCAATAAACTAGTAGAAATATCACAAGTTAAAAACAACAACTTTACTTATAGTCTAAGCAGGAATGATCATACTGTATTTTTGATTCATTATATGATTAGAATGATAATCATACCGACCAGAGGATGTGAGTTTTTGATACCAGTCAAGTATGACACTCTTGTTCTCTGTTCTGATTAATAAGGAGTCTAAAAATGGTGCATTGTTCTATATGTTATTTCTGAAGTGAATTGTGAAGCCTGGTCACACGGAGTTCGGATTTCGTAAAGGTTTCGGTACGAGAGAAGCACTGTTTAGTGTTCAGGCCTTAGTTCAGCGCTCTAGAGATGTGTCAGTACCATTATATGCATGCTTTATAGACTATGAAAAAGCTTTTGATCGAATCTAACACGAAAACCTTTTAGAAACTCTCAGAGAAGTTGGTTTAGACGACCGTCACCTAAAAATAATTGCGAATCTATACTGGAATCAGACTGCACCAATTAAAATTGATGACAATGATGACCAATTATCGCCGCTACTATTTAATATCTACAGCAACAAAATAATAGAGGAGGCACTTCACAATTGTGAAGAGGGACTAACCATTAACGGAATAAAAGTCAATAACTTGCTGACGATTCTGTGATAATTGCAGATACTATGGAAGGTCTGCAAGAATTGATGAATCAGGTTGCAGATAAAAGCTCCGAATTTCGGCTTAGCATGAATATTGGAAAAACAAAATGGATGGTTACCTCTAAAGAGAAAAATAATAGAGGCGCGCTGGTTGTAAATGGCCAACAAGTCGAGCGCATCGTAACATATAAATACCTGGGCTGTCAGTTTAATGAGAATTGGGACAACATGCAAGAAGTCCGTGCAAGAATCGAGCAGGCCAAAGCGTCTTTTATCAAAATGAAACTGGTCTGGAATAGTCGCGACCTTAACATCGATCTTCGGATCCGTGTGCTACGTTGTTATGTGTTTAGCATTTTGTACTACGGCATAGAAGCATGGACACTGACCGATGCTACGTGTACAAAGTCAGAGGCATTCGAAATATGGTGCTATCGTAGAGTGCTCAAGATATCTTGGGTCAATAGAGTACGTAATACGGATGTCCTTCGTAGGATAAGTAAAGATCTTGCCATCAAAAAACGTAAACTTGAATATTTTGGCCACATTTTAAGGAACGAAAAGTATGAGTTTCTAAAACTAATTATAGAAGGAAAAATTGAATATCCTGGCTGAATCTTAGGCAATTGTATGGTGTTAGTATAACGACACTTTTTAGAAGAGCTGTTGATAAGGTGCAGATAGCTTTAATGATAGCCAACGTTCAGAGAGGACATCGTACTTGAAGAAGAAGAAGAAGAAGAATAGTGAATTCTAAATGCTCATTAACAGTATTGAGGGTGTAACGATATCAAAAAATTCATAAATTAATTGATAATCAGTGCTCCTTGTCCACGAGCAAAGCTATTCGATAGGCGCTCGAGGCAACATATCAATGAGCAATTGTTGCAAGTAAAGAACACCAATAGAAACATTCCTCCTCCAACCCCAAATCGAAATCTTCAACTTCCCCACATAGTTAGCCCGTAGAGCAACCCGCACTTTCCCGCAACGAGCCCCGAAAGGTCGAAACCATCGGAAAATCTCAATCCCGTCCGCCCGAACCCTCTAATGAAGGCGGCCCGTAGTCACATACAAGTCGGTGTATAGCTCCCGGGTACCCTCCTGGAAATACTAAGCCACCCAAGAGCCTCCGCCATATCGCGCTAAGTAAACTAGAGGGTCGGGCTATAAAGCCATTGGACCAAAGAGTACCGATCCCTAAAACAGACAGGGCTCCTAGATCCGTCTCAGGAGAGACGAGCTAGACAATCAGATCCAACGCCTCCGGCCAACGTCTTTACTATTCTGCCTACAACGAGCGACCAGATGCAACAGCTCGAACTGCATCCCATTCCTTGCAGCACACCAGCGTCAAGACAACTCCAGCAGCGTTGCGCTCGGGACGGAGTTGCTACGCTAAATTTTCCCCCGGCCCACCTCGACCAAACAGGCCCCACGGGACCAGAAGCGGTCCCAACAACGAAGTTGTGTGACTAACATGCTCCTCGTCCTCCTTCAATACCAAGTTGATCCTGTAAAGATTACTTTATTTATCCTGCGTTATAATGGCTGACCTTTAAGATCCGGAACACTAAGCACCGCGCCCCGGACTACACGATCCTTTGTCCGCTCCTGGTTAGTATATTAAATACATTTAGGTTGTATTGGATGTAAGTTCTTAAATTATTGAACATCAGAATATCCTGGAAAACTTTTTTTAAATTTGTTATATTGTTTCTTTTGTTTGTAAGTTTCAAATACTCGTTTGCGAATAAATCATCCTCTCAGCTACTAACCATTTTATAATTCAGAACCCTTCTCAAAAAATGCCTATGAAATTTCCTTATGTAACACGAAACATGTATCAAATTACCAATAATTTTGCATGACAGTGAGTTGTCTAAAAACTGCATGAGTTCGACAAAAAAGATACAGAGTTCTTTCTTCAAATTAGGAAAGAATTATCGGGTATAACAAACGTCAAGTAAGAGAAAATATAAAGTTGAGTAAGCTAACAAAAAAGAATGTGAAATAAAACTTATGAAAAAATTTCACAATATATAGAGGACACCAACCCATCAAATGTAAATTAATTGATTCGTGATTCAAAAATAATAATACTGTTAGTGGAGATAGATTGCTGATTCTCCAACTTTTGCCCCGAAGAAGGCTGATATCTCAACTTATACTGTACCGTTGGCTACTCATATTTTAGGTCAGGTATCAAACAATTATCGATGTGTGTGTGCATGTGGCATAAGAAATTTTACACTTGGACTTGACTGATGACCTGTTAACAAGTTCAATACCTTAAAAAATAACGTGGCATGCGTGGACCAAAAATGACTCACGGCAAATATTTAATCTTGAGTAAGATTACTTACTTCGACTATCTATCTTTACTAAAATGTAATCTAGATGAGGATAACTGAATAATTCTATTGCACTCGGCTATGGTCGGCAATATAAATATAATATGTTGGGTACATCATCTAAAAATTATTTAAAAAATGTATCAATATAGATTTAAAATGAAGCAATTGTATTATTGAGCCACCCTATGCATCGACAACTTGTTGCGTCCTTCGCAGAATATTGAACCAATGTAGATAACTCTCCTTCAGCTATGCACATAGCTCCGTCATTCCATCATTCGTGTATTTTTGACGAGTTCAAGGTTTAATCCAACCCCAATTGCAGAACATTTCCCTCCGGATGAATGAACATGGAGCGATTTCCAGGCAGGTGTAACGAAACGGAATTTATGCTGTATGTTGCTCTCATCTGAAACCATGTTGTCTGCTTGATTAATGGGATTGGAAAAGTCCATTTGACACAATATGATGAGATATGCAGCCACGAAAAGTTAATAAATAAAGGATAGAAAATAATATCCATGCATAGAATGTAATTTCTAGATATATTTTGAAAACAAACTAAATAATTGAGACTACCAGTGCAAAATGGTCCAGACCACAAATTATAATGAAGTTTCTGCATTTCCTGGATTAAAATGTCAATTTATGGCATTTTTCGGGGATTAAAGTGTGGCTTTCGTACGTTTATTCCCAAAGGATTAGTGTTATCCTTTAATACTTGAGGTTGATACATGCCAATTTAGCATGAAAACGTGTCACAGATAGTCAACTAAAGTCAGTTATTACACCTTTAATCCTACATCTATTACTAGACTACAAGACTACTTACTCGTTTGGATCCTGCCTTTTATCGAGCTGTTAGAGGAATAGATTGAAAGCACGATAGTTATAGTAACTTGATTTTTCTCCGTTTAATATCACTGGCTTAATATATTATAATCGGTCAATAGATCGTACCGTATTTTGCCCCGCTATCGAGAAAACATTTAAGTTATACTAAAACAGAGTTTTATCCACAATACCGAAACAGAATATTTGCACTCGACGCGCGTTTCGCTAACCATGTTAGCATCATCAGGAGATGATTAAAACTAAAATTAAAATCTACCTAACTCCCTTTTATACTACTGTTTGCTTAATCAAGCGGAACTAGAAAGAACCAATCCTGGGATCCCGCTAGTCACGCTTGATCAACCAATACAATGGACTATACGGAATAGGCCCTCTATCTCTATTTAAACTATTCTTACATCTAATAATTTCCATACTTTCATATGCGTCTAATAATCTCCTATCAGTTATATTATGAATTAATTTTAAATTTTTTTATTACGCATGCATCATAATCAACCATTATCGCACGCTGCAGCGTGCTTAAAATGATGTTTATGATGCGCTTACTTAACTTAAAGGTTGCTATAGAAACATTTGATCATGTCAAATGTGACAGATTAATTAATTCGTCAATATATCCCTTAAGTTTAATATTTAAAACATTTTTGAGATTATGATGCATTCGTAATAAAAAATAGAGTATGATATACGTGTATAAGATGCCTTTAAGGCCCTTGCGAATTACAAAACACTCCGCTGCGCGTCGTGTTTTGAAATATGTCGCGCGTGCTTTAAAGGCCCTGTTATACACTTATATCATAATATACTATTAATTGTTATCCTATGATTATTATCAAAAGCATGCTCGGCAACACTTGATTTTTCTGTTCTACCATACTTTAAATGAGCTATATGTTCTTTGAATCTCGTCTGTATAGATCTTCTGGTTTGCCCATCATATTTTTGGTTACAATCCATACATCCAATTTCATATATTCCACTTCTTTCTAATATTTCAATTTTGTCCTTTGGACCACCTAATAATTTCTTAATGTTTAACTGAGTCTGATATACTAATTTTAAACCTACTTCCTTAAAAACTTTTTGGAGTCCTCTAGTATACTGGGGATTATACGGTATCGAAACATATTTTGTATTTTCATCCTGATTAACGAAAGAAGTGGAATCACGAATGGTCTTTCTAAACAACATGCCTATTAATTAGTTTATTTATTAAGTTAGTATTAAAACCATTAACTTTCGCTATATTCCTAATCGTTTCCTTTTCATTATTAAATCTTTCTCTGCTAAGAGGAAAGTTAACCAAACGGTGTACTAAAAAATGGAAGCTGGCCATTTTATGTTGGTCGCAGTGGAAGGAGTCATTAGCAATATATCGGTTAGTGGCAGTATTTTTTCTATAAATATCAAATTCTAGGGTGTTATTATCGTTCCTAATCACTAAAGTATCCAAAAATGGTAGCTGGCCATTGTTCTCGACTTCATAAGTAAATTTAATGGCTGGGAAACGGCTGTTTAGTTTTGTTACAAAATCTTCAACATTAGCGGTTTTGTGTCGAAAATCGCGAAAATGTCATCCACATACCTGTACCATACTCTTGGAAAATATTCGAACTCCTCACTGATTTCATTTTCAAATTTACTCATAAAAAGGTTAGCTAAGAACGGCGTTTGATGTTAGCTCATTATTCCCTAGTGTACCAATCCCACAGACCATGGTGAATTACTTGAGATGAATAGTTTTGATAACGAAATCAAACAAGAATATTTAACTTTAACCAAACTTTGCATGGATCAAAATTATTTTCAATACAAAAATAATTATTACCAACAACTTGAAGGCACGGCAATGGGCAACTGTTTATGTGTATCTTTAGGTCGGAATGGTCGCGGATTTATGCGTTGAACAAATTTGATTTCAGGTGTTTAAAATGGCGCCGGTCGGAACGAGTAGTTTCTGTTTGTTTGGTTATTGGTGATAATGGTTTTATCGTTGGATTTCTGCCAGCAATACATAATATCATACAGCCTTAGGTACGTTTCATTGCATATTGCAGATGTTAGTAAATTTGGTGACAACCGGCTTGTGGTATTTTGCGTATGCCGCAGGACAGTGTAAAGCGGGCCTGTGGGTCGATTTTTTTCTGGCTTTTTAACAATGAATTTCACGATCTAGGTGGTCAATTTTGACCTGACTTCGTTCTTTTTCTTTGGTAAACTCTCCGAGAAGGTAGTGCGTATGCCTGATAAATAGTTTAAGAATGTTTAATTCACCCTGAGAGGGACTATACATATTTCGGGTTAAAAGTGGCATAGTTACTAGGTTGCTGCGGTAATTGCTTGACTGTGGATTGGTTGGATTTTGCCTGAAGTTAAGATTTCTGCTGGTAACTTGCCACGTGCGGGGAGTTCGGAACAAAGTACGCCGTTTCCTTCTTCGAGGAAAAACTTGTAGAAGAGAGGGCATTGTTCCCAATCTTACATTTTGTGCATACTAATTTATTTTCTGTACAGGGGAAGCAATACTGCTATATAGAGAGTGTAAATTTTGAAGATTTACTAATTCTTGCACGTATATCATGAAATATCATCATATAAAAGCTAACTTGGGCCTGGAACAGGCATAGCATGACTTATTTATACTCATTATTTTTGCAAGAAGTAACATTCTGGGGAAAACAAGCGTATTGAATAATAGTTCCTGATACCGTCCTCGGTATGATATTGCAGTCGAGCACTCCTAGCTGATTCTTTGTCTTTATGGGCACCCTTAGTGTATAATAAAGTTTAATATTGTATAAAGTTGTATATAATCTTTGATAAATTTCTTTTCTATTTTAAATTTTGCTTACAAGACCTTGTAAATTCCTACATAAGCTTTGTAAATTTAGATTTTATATTAATGACATAAATGTTTAGTTTTGTTTTGCCTGGGGGTCTAAACTCTTAAAAGAGCAAACAGTGGTTTGGTCAGTTTTCTTAGTATTTTATGTCTATCACCTGTAGGGTGACATGATATTGGTTTTATTACGACCTTCGCATTTTGGCAAGACGACTCTCATTATTATGTTTAAATACTCTGATTATTATTTTTAAATATTCTTTGAGTGGAGAGTATTCTGAAAGAGGAATCTGCCTGAAATTGCAATAAGAGAAAGCATACTTAGCGCTTGTTCTCTTTCAGGGTGTTTTTTTCGGGGAGCTGTTTTACCGAGAGCCATATTTTTATGGGAGCTACTGTTTGGACTATTTTTGGCTGGAGCTATTTTTGCTTGTAGTTGTGTATATGGAGCGAGCTATTTTGTATTTGGATCAATTTTGTTTGGAGCAAACCTTGCTTGGAGAGAGAATAAGTAGCTAACCAAGTAGCTACCAGTCAATACAGTTGGTTGTCTTTCATTGGTACCGACTGTAGCCATAGAGGTATGGGCATTACCTCAAATGCCATTGAGAGTTTATGGGTCCTAAGGTGCTTAGCAGTAGTCCACGTGCAGAAGGCCGAAGGTGATATCGGCGAAGACCAGTAAGATAAGTTTAGGTTGTATTTGTGATATTTCTACCTAATGTTATTGGCGTGTTATTAGTATTTTCCATCGTTGTATCATATCGCGTGTTTTAGTTTTTTCTGCGTGGTACTGATATAACTAGTTTCGGAACTGTTTCGGTGTAAGCACAAGTTACCCATGCGAATCTAATTAACTGCTGTATTTACTAGTGTGGATCTATTAATGCTCATTGGTATTTATATTACATTTCTTATTCTTATAATTTGATTTATATTGTCTTAAATGATCAACATTGTCGTTCTAATTTATTGACTACCCAGTTATACTAATTTTACATATCGGTATTTCATGATCTAAATCAGTAAGGTTTATTTATGTACAACTGCGAGTAGTCTATCATGGTAAACGCCCACAAAGTTTTAGTAGCTACAATTAGACGGATAACTCTTAATTACATGTGTGATGAGACGATAGATGCCTTATGTATATTGTGATTATTGATTAATTTATTTGAACTCAGTTTTGATCTTTCGTAATCACTTGGTATTATATTGTTACTTCCGTTTTAACTAACCGTGACTAATAATTGTTCGATCATTCTTTATCTAATTCACTTCTATTATAATGCAATTTCAATTCAAATTACTGGCTATATATTTTTGAGCATATAGGATATTACTTGTTTCCAAGTGAGCTCTTTTACCTGTTTTATATTCATATTATTTTGATCATAGAAAGAAATGCGACAACACATTAATGTCAAACCTAACGAACGCCAATAAACTTAAAACATACACGAACGTTACCGTCTTTTATTTGCTCAAACAAGTGTAGTTAATAATCTTCTGGATTTGAATCACCCTTATGTAGCTGATAGTAGTATGATTTTGGATGACCCTTATGGATGCTTAAGACCAAGGAGCTTCTAGTTTGGGTCTGCGGATTTTGTTATTTTAAACTGGTGGCGTCCTGGTCAAGAGTAAATAATTGACCCACTTCCACTCCGACGAGAATGCCGGAGCACAAGTGTTGCGCTGGCCGCATCCTTAAGGGTAGGTACCATCTTATTCATTATATCTTGCTAACACATTTAAAAAGGATTTTACGCCCAACAAGGTACCAACAAAACTTTAAAATTAGAGCCCTCAATAAAACTTGAGAAACATAAGCCTGCTAAATCTACAACTACATTAAGAAACAACATTTGTTAGCGCATAATTAATTTTTATGGACCTCAAAATTAAACATACATATATATTTCCGCGTTATATTTAAATGTACACATATTGTAAATAAAATCAGAGCATGAAAACTGTGGGTTTTGAACGGTGACAGTAATGGTCGAAGAATTTATCGCCGTTTGGTTTTCGTGTAAGTTACAACTTTATTTATTATAAATTTCACATTTAGTTTATGCCCTATATCTGTTTTTAATACCAAAAAGTCGCATTTTAAAAGCAACTTCCAGACGAGATATTGTTCACAGGTCGAAGGTGAAGGTAGTGAAGGATTCGACTCGTACCAGAAAAACTTTTTCGCTAAGCCACGCACGATTTGCTCTTGTCTATTATGTCAAGTTTTCAGACGTTAATTTTCGTAATTTATTATATATCTAGAAGCTCCAGCCCCCTCCCCCGTATCTTTAAAGATATCCCGATAAACTTTTGTTCATTTGAAAGCTTAATTTAAATACTTTCTAGGGATGTTACCATATTTAACCTAATCTGATTACAAAATATTGTTTTTCAAGATGTTTCCAAAAATTGCATTTTAAAGCTGCTTCCCAAATGGAATTGAACTTTTTATTTGACTGGGATTTTCTACCACACTGCTAAAATAGCTATTTATGCAACAAGTGGCCATTTTACACGAACGTGAAATGAGTAAAAAAAAGTTCTTTTCGCATGAGTTACTTACAATATTTCTGTTCTTAGGCAGAAATAAATAAAATAAATCAAAATAAAAATTTGCTTACAGTACCGACACTCCGGCATCGGAAATAAAAAGTTGTAAATGTAAATGTTAAGAATATGAAATGAGATTATGAGACTATTTGAAACCAGCCATCCTAAAATAATTTAATAAATACATAATGGTATATAACATATAATACTCAATGGAGTATTAACATATTTTTTCATCAAAATTATGAAAATATTCAGTTTATTTTATTAATTGAAGTTCTAGAATTAATTTAGGCATAGATTACCTTGCGCACTGGTGCATAAAAGTTCACGTTCAAGCACTGTGAGGCATGTGTAAAGTTAGAACTGTACGAACGGTAGAAGAAAAATGTTTACAAAAAAATATCTTTATAACCGGGATTTCAAATTGGATATTTACATATAAAATACAATTATCTTTTTTGTGTTAAACCGAAAGACACGTCAAAATGGTAAAATTTATTCATTAAGATTGTTCCCAAATTTTAATATTTTACGGAAAATGTGGCAAAAATATTTCAAGAACGTGTAAGTTATTTGACAAAAGGTTTCTCGAGAAAGCCCCATTACATAAGAAAACACTGAGAGAAATTTTAACAAATTCCCTGCAGTACGGTTCATTCCGAAAACCACTAAAAAGAAAAATCCAGTAACCAACGAAGATAATTCAGCGGCAGTCTTGAGTTTCTCCCATACTGATCGACGAAATTCTGAAGTCAGCAGCCGACACCAGTTCAATATTAGCTGAACCCTGAACAACCATGGAAAGAAACCGTTTAGGTATCACCTTTGTCCCCGTTTATATAACAGAGATGCAGAAAGATGTGTTCATTTCTATGCTTTCATTTTAACGGAGCTGCTGGAAAATAATTTTTTAAAAAAACGTTGAAATGTTCACCGGTATAACGAGTATTATAACGCACGACAAAATAAACCCAGGGTGCACGTCAGAGGTGTTCATAGAATGTGGAAATTTTAAGTTTGGTGTGGAATTTGGAAGTCAACAACAATTGGACAATTTTTTTTTTGTCGTTTCGGATACTTTTATGGCAGGATATGGTTGCTTTAGCTGTCTTTAATGAAATTTGTTTTCAGCAAGATCGTGCTCCAGCTCATCATAAGGTATAGATAGTTTTGCTTTTAATGAATTTTGACACGATGCATGCTCAAGTTAAAATATGTAGATTTCCACATTTAATTGTCTGAAACATCTAATGTGCTCATTTATGCGCTCAGACAAAAGTCTACGAGTTCATGGCAGGGGTGCATCAGGAAGACCAGCGAATTTCTATGCTCATACAAGCATAGGTCTATATCACATTAATGAAAACAAATACCAAGGAAACGATTTGAGTATTTTACAAATGATACAAATTTTTTTAATAGTCAAGCGTCGTTATGCGTAGTGTGCGTTCTGAGAGAAACCCCAGTATGGGTTTAGAAATATGCGGATGAGCTAAAAGAATTGCGACGATGCATGAGTTCGAGTTGGTTTGAGTTCCAGGATATGTAGTACTAGTAGTTGTAGTTGAGCAGAGACCAAAATAGCTAGCTAAGAGGCCCGGAGGGCGCTTGCAGCATATCCCAGTTCTCCTCTCAACCACTCTAATCTTCCTGATTTCATGAAAGTCTTAATCTCTCTCCATGGTAAGCACACCGTCTCCTTGTTCTGCAATATCTCGGTCCCAAAGACGGCATCGCGTGTCTGGTTCTTGCGAAGGCAGCGCATCTGCTGAGGTAATAGAGGAAAGTTCCATCCTCCTCTCGCACTCCCGGCAGGTAGCGCTCTTCACAAGGCCCAGGATCATGCGTCTTCTTAGGCGCCAGTGCTCTGTAATGACCCTTACTAAGGTGTCCAAGGATCGCCTATCTCTCGCAAAAAGCCATTCCGTCCTGGTTTTAGCGCAAAAGTTATTGGCCTGTCTGCCAACCTGAAACTTTCTCCACTCTTTTAAGACTGTTCGTTCTCTGATTTCCGCTCTTACTTGAGCTCTAGAAAAGTCAAAGAAAGGCTCCAAGCCTACAAACAAATATAGCAAGTGCATCGGCCACCTTATTTCCCCCCCAGCTCTCTTGCTCTGTGCCATCGGCTCCAGGGCATCCTCGTACTCCTGGATATATTTAGAGTTAGTCCTGTGTGCGCGAGGTATAGGTGTATTCCAGGTGATGAAAGAACCCACCATCTCGCACGTCAATAAAGTGAAAATACTCGTGCTGGAACCAATTCTGAGCTTCATTAGAAAGTAAGTTAACAAGAACGTAGAGAATGAACTTTGAAACATCGGAAAATAGAGGAGAAAAACACTCAGCGGACTGACCAATTGGGTGGAGTGAAAAAAAAAAAACATTTTTGATTCCTTTGGTGTAATAGTTACAAAAAGTT
>MU187669.1:51395-63076 GCA_016904865.1 Pissodes strobi | reverse complement strand
AAAATTTTTCTTTCGGTCTAACGTTTTAATCGAAAAATTAATATCCTTTATGAATGTATTGAGGCGCAAACTCAAATTCTAAACAAGTCGCAAGTTTTGATTATATACGTGAAGTTATTAGATGTACTGGCAAATATGAATGGATTTTAATGATGTATTTAATTTAGTAGCAAATTAACGGAAAATTCGCTTAGGACAGAATTTGAACGCTCTGTCGGATTTTTATTAGCGATGAGATCGGTATCTCTAGACAATCTTATAGGTATTAGTAATTATGGTTTCGTGAGACCCTCAACTTAATTTCAACTCTTCTTTCCCTGGCATTTCAAACCAAGAAATTATTAAATACTGTTATGAAAATCTAAACGAGGCCAATACCACGATACCAAAAGCGGTGACTATTTCTTGCTTTGCATACATTTCTTCTAGAACTATTGCAGGCCTATAATTCTAGCAAAATGGTTCTCATATTTTTAATGAATGCTCCTTTCAACTGTATAAAATAGAATTAGTTTGATCGAATGAAAAATATTTTTAAATTAGGTTTTGTTATTTGGAAGCGGTGTGGTGCGAAGTATCAGCAAATAAATTTTATTACGCTCTCATGATGACCACATCTTACCATTTATTCAACGCGTTGGTGTTAATAACTTAAAAACCCTTTATCACTTCAAACTCAGCTAATATAGCCATTACATATAATCATCCCTTCAATAAAATATTTTTTTTAAATTCTAAGAACACATGTTTGTTCTGGTATTTTTTTAACTATTTAAAAGTAATTTTTCTTATTATCTTTTTTCAGTTAAGCCAAGTCTTTGGCGAAAGGCTTTTTGCGCGAAATGCGGTATTCCGAGGTAACAGTTCGCTTAACGTTGTTGTTAAATGTTAAAATTATGTTGAACCATAGTATATATATTTATCATAGTAGTTGTTCTTTAGGGGCCACATATGGGAATAGCAACTGTCAGTAAAATTATGATGCTTTGTATTATTGCATACCAGTTAGTAAAATAAAGTAGTTGTTACTTTTATCGGCAAAACCTCATGTATTTTAAATTTATTTGATAATTTATGTAAAAAAATATTCTGGGTTGGCTTTAAACGTAAACTATACAGCGTGTGTGTAATTTTAGTTAACATAAGGGAAACTTTTTTGTTATCGAATTTAGCAAAAAAAATATTTTTTATAAAAGTTTTTCTTGCAAAAAAAACCTTATTCGCCCATAAAAGAATCAATTTTTATATACGGGGTAGACAGAAATTACAAAAACGTTAGTTTTTCCTAAGAGTAAATTAACCCTAATTTTCATTTTTAAGAAAAATGTTATTTGAAAAAGTTGTTTAGAATCACATATTTAGATGATATACAAAATTTCATCCTAAAATTCCATTGCAGAAGTGGAGTGAATCTTTCAATTCTTGCGTGTGTGCAAGTGCAATTTTAGTTAACATATGGAAAACTTTTTTGTTATCGATTTTAGCAAAAAAAATATTGTTTATAAAAAGTTTTGCTTACAAAAAAAACATTATTTGCTCAGAAAAGAATCAGTTTTTATAACGGGGCAGCCAGAAATCACAAAAACGTTAATTTTACCTAAGAGTAAACTACCACTAACTTTAATTTTTAAGAAAGTTTTATTTGAAAAAGTTGTTTAGAATCACATATTTAGATGACATATTTTCATAATTTTATAAACAAGTAAGAGATTCTTAGGGAAGTCAAGGAGTCTTCTAAAGACTTTCCTAAGAATTGAAAACTTCACTCCACATCTGCAATGGAATTTTAGGATGAAATTTTGTAAGTCATCTAAATATGTGATTCTAAATAACTTTTTCAAATAACATTTTTCTTAAAAATGAAAATTAGGGGTAGTTTACTCTTAGGTAAAACTAACGTTGTTGTAATTTCTGGCTACCCCGTATATAAAAACGTATTCTTTTCTGGGCGAATAATGTTTTTCTTGCAAGCAAAACTTTTTATGAAGAATCATTTTTTTGCTAAAATCGATAACAAAAAAGTTTCCCATATGTTATCTAAAATTACACACACGCTGTATATTATAATGAATTATGTGAAATAGAGGCAAAGTTGAAAACAACATATTTTGAAAATAGACAATCCTTTTGGAAAATTTTGTTCAAAAAAACTTATCCTCGATCACCTTAATTATAGTAGCATTTCGTAAATATGAATAAAGTATAATAACATTTCATTGGGATTCACCACATTTGCGCTATATCCCGCTATCACCACATCATATTTTTATCAGTTTGTGTAAATCTTATATATTTTGTGTGAATTAAACCATTCTATATACCATGACAATGAGTAAAGTCAAATACATAAAATGCATCAAACAATATCTTTCAAAAGTAGGCCTTTCTAAATAAACAGTGTACAGAGTGAATCAGCGTGCAGAAATTATAATTTTTAGATAAAAGTATCATTTTCAACAAGTTGTCTTATTCTAATGAAACATCCTGAATATTATTACATTTTTAAGTTCTACTGAAAGATCAAGAGCTATTGACTAGGCATTATGAGAGGCATGATCTAAACGCCGTGAGTCGTTATAAAGAAAATATTTTTTGCTATTTTCTTTTTTATTTATTAATAATCTATCCTCAGGAACAATTATTACTCCCGACTAAACAGAAGGCTGATATAAACTGCAAATAAAGATACAATTCTCATTCGAGAGTTTTTGGGCGTCCAGAAAATGTTTCAAACTAACTAATTAAAAATCCATAAGAATATTCTAAAGAGGTTTGTTCATTTGGTCAATTCTTGACTTCAGATTTATGCTTGTAATTAAAGATATAATTACTTTTCGTCGAGAAACATTTTTCGATTAAAAAAACCCGGGGTGCATTTTTGTTTCATTAAAATAAGTATTTGAAAATAGAGTCTTAAATTTAATAAAGAGCGAAAGTTACAGGGAAATGTTTAGTGGAAATATGCCGGAAATATGAAAGGGAGAAGGTTGGAGAATATGTCTGTATCCCAGTAAATATCAACAAAGAGATAGCCTCACAATTTTTTAGTTTTAAATTTAAATATCTTTACTAACGGGTCTTCATGCGAAAATTTCTAGTCGGAGGTAACAATTCGTATAATATTTAGCATGTCCCTTTATTAGTTTGCATATATTTTCGGAATGCTGCTATAATTTAGTTGGTCAAGGTTGAGCATTTACGAATAAAATTTTCCGAAAGCTTCCTCAATTTTTAAATGATTTTATTCCCATTGTGACCATTTCATCTAACTCATTATTATATCTACTTTTTGATTTTTGATTAATTCCCAAAATATTTTTTACATACATCAAATAAATTTTAAATGAATTGATTATTTATGTAAAAAAATATTTTGATGAAATAATCAAAAAATATATTTGATACTGAATTATGTAAAACAAAATCTTGCATAGACAAAGTTTTCGGACCATTGAAAATACAATTTTAGGCACTTTAAATGGCTAAATCTAAATGTTTGGCTCTAAATAAAACTTACGGCACTTGCTTATTTAATTGTTAATAATATTTCCTCTGAAAAACTTTGTTGTACCAAACTTCAGTCACTTTGATTAAAAATATTTGTGAACTATGTACAATTGGTCTGTAGAAGCATATATTAATTTGGCTAACTGAGTCGTTTAGCCACAAATTAACCTAAATAAATCATTAGTACATTTTGCAGAAAATTAGTAAAGTAATCATAAAAGATATTCCTGAAACTAACCAACATCAGACTCAGACTAAATGAAATATTATGGTGACCGAAAAATACCGTAAACGTTTAGAGTAATTTTAATAATAAAGACCGCAAGTTCTGTCGCCGCCAGACATTCGACATTTTATCGCCGATATAACTTTTCAAGTAATTTCATTAATTTACCGCCTTTCAAATAATTTTCCCGCATTCGTTGATTAAGGTTTATAAAGGAACACCTTCCGATAGCGTGATGAAAATTTTTCTTTCGGTCTAACGTTTTAATCGAAAAATGAATATCCTTTATGAATGTATTGAGGTGCAAACTCAAATTCTAAACAAGTCGAAAGTTTTGATTGCATAGGTGAAGTTATTAGATGTTGGCAAAAATGAATGGATTTAATGATGTTTTTAATTTAGTAGCAAATTAGCGGAAAATTCGCTTGGAACAGAATTTAAACGTTCTGTTGAATTATTATTAGAGATGGGATCACTTTCTCTAGACAATCTTATAGTTATTAATAATTATGGTCTCGTGAGACTGTTAACTTAATTTCAACTCTACTTCCTCTTCCATTAAAAAAAGAAAATTATAAAGACACGGTTATCAAAATCTCAACGAGAATAATGCCAAGAGACCAAAAACATTGACTATTTCTTGCGTTGCTAGCTTTGCTTACATTTCTTCTAGAACTATTGCAGACCTATACTTCTAGCGAAATAGCTCTTATATTTTAACGAACGCTCCTTCCAACTGTATAAAATAGAATAATTAGTCTGATGCAATTAAAGATATTTTTATTTTAGCTTGTTATTTAGAAGCGATGTGTTGCGAAGTATAAGCAAATACATGTTATTACGCTCTCATGATGACTACATCTTACCATTTATTCAACGAGCTGCCTGGTGTAAATAACGTTAAAACATTTTATCAGTTCCAACTTAGCTAATATAGCTATTATATTTATTCAACCCTCCAAAAAGAAATAAAATTTAAGCCTCATAATACATGCTCGTTCGGATATTTGGGCCAAGTATATTTTTTCTCTTCATCGTTATTCAGTGGACACAAGTCGATATGAGCATTGCTTCCTCAATTACTGCTTATAGAACATATTATTGGAAAATTCACGTCCTAGATTAACTTGACTAATGAGATATATCGAAAAATAACTGGCCTACATTTTGAGTTTACTCTTGTAACGTAGGAGGAGTTTTCATTACATTACATTACTATGCGAACTTGCGGTCTTTGTGCTCTGTATGGCATAAAGTTTAGGGGAGTTATTAGTCAATAACATTGAAGTTTTGTTGAAGCGTCTTGAAGTTGATGGCGTTTCGTCGCCTCCTGCGCCATAAACTGACCTAGTCAATCAATCGCAAGGCGTTTCCTTGATCAACCGCCAAGATATCGCCCCGGCCATCAGATTATCACAATTGTTCGAGAGAAGCTGCTAAATTACATAATGTATGTTTTTCCAGTCGCCCTGTGCCCAAATATAGTCAATTAGTTTCTTTTAAATTTAAATAAACTCACAACTTTATTTAAAATTCGATACTTAATTTATCGATAGATAAATTAGCTACCTTAATTTTTAATTTATTAATCAAACAAAAATCACTAGATTATAATTTGATTATTTTAGAAGTAGAGACGGAATTGCAATCCTGTGACATAGTTGACTGTCAAGTGTCAAGCTTTTAGACGTTACGAGGGCTGATCAAAAAGATTTCTTTATAAATATAAAAGCTCAGACAGAAAGCAGTATAAATTATAAATTAACAATAAAAACAATATTTGCGGTATTTGACCTCCGCTACTAATAAAACGATTTCTTTGACAATTTAATTTGTTATAGATTTTAATTATTTTTTAAAAAGCCGTTAATTTGTTATAGTTAATCCGCTTTTTTTAATAGTAAATTAATTTACCTGAAACAAACTTTATTAAAT
Source organism: Pissodes strobi (assembly GCA_016904865.1). NCBI lineage: Eukaryota > Metazoa > Arthropoda > Insecta > Coleoptera > Curculionidae > Pissodes > Pissodes strobi. The sequence continues at coordinate 57,408 of MU187669.1, read as the reverse complement.
AGTCAGGTAATGAATGAAAGCTATTTCAATCAATATAAAAATTCACTATGAGGCAAAGAAAATGGTAAATTCAACAAAAGATACAAAATAAGGAATTAGATACTTAGTATTGGTTCTACCAAAGCCAAAGTTTATTGACAAGGTGTTCTTTGTTAAGATATACTTCAAATTTGTTAAGATATAGTTCGAATTATCTTATTTGTTGCAATATTATTTCTTTTATTTACTATAATTCAAATAAAAAGCCAATTTGTTACTATAAACTATAAAGACACTTTCTTTTAAAATATTCCTTTAATTTGCTAAAAAGATAAACTGAAAGATACTCAGGGTGTATAGGTTCGGAGCATGATAATTAAAATATATTTCCGAGTGTAGTAGTGGTTAAAAAGCGCAAAATAAAAGATTAGAAATTAAAAAAAAAAACAATTATTATTCTATTTCCTTCTAACAAAATGAGGGTTGAAATTTAATATTCTGTTTAACCTTATTGGTGATAACTGCCCTTTAATCACCTTATGCTTCCTTCGAGCTTCCTGGAGAGTGTTACTGAAACTTACTGCAGTACCTAGGACCTGTACTGTGACGTCACTGGAAGCTGTCCTGGCAGTCCGAGTGCGCGTGGACTCAGTAGCATGAAAAAAAAACAGTACAAGGCAGTTAAAGAGTTCACCAAGAATGTTTTTAAAACTCAGTTTCAATTTGGCAGAGAGCGTCGCTTGTCTAAGCTTTGGTTTTTTATTATAAAAATTGGCAAGCGATAGCTAGAAATAATTCTTCTCAATTAAAAATGCCAAAAAATATCAAAACAAGCTGAAGGAACAATTATATTTAGTTAAATGCCTCCGCCAATTTGTGCAGAGTTGTTTCTGTAGACCATAATTATACTTTAAATTAAACAGTTAACAGATTACAAATAATAAATGAAATTAATAGCTATTTAAACTGAGAAATATTGTGATGAACAGTATTTCAATAAAGAAAACAATTACAATAATTAGGTAAGAACAAAAGTGAAACCAATAAATTTAAACAGATAATCAGAATTGAATTATTGCCTGAAAGCTACTTTTCAACTCAAAAATCAGTTTAATTCAAAATAAAGGTAATGACAAATTTAAACAGAAAGAGAGAAATAAAACAAACAAACAATTATGATCTTGTAGCGACCACGGTCGAGAAGGGCTAAAGAAGGTGCTCTTTAAATAACGAAGTAACGATAAAATGGTTATATAGGCCGAATAACAACTAACTAAGCTTAACTCTGATTCCCTATATAACTCATAACACCCGTAGACTCAGTCTCCCACACTATAGACAGTTTTGGTTAATAATTTCAAAAATGCCACCTCTAATTAGAACCTAAATAATGTGAACCCTATATGCCAATTGATCGATTCTTTGGTGTGGTAAACTAAAAAATCCGAAATTAAATAACCCCTCCTTTTGTAAGATCAAGTCCTTTTTTTCTCTTATCCAAGAGCCTTAAGCTCCAAAAACCTACTATCACACATACCCTATAGACAAAAACATACCCACGGCAAAAGACAACGTGGTATGAGAAATGATAGTAGACAAATATCAGTTATTCACGAGCTTATTTGACATACCCATGGTAAAAGACAACGTGGTATGTGAAACGATATTAGGCAGATACCAGAGATGTACTGGGTTATTCCTCATATTTTGACACCCACCTGCAGCCTTTATTTTCGGAGATAGAAAAAAACTTTAAATACAGAAGTTATAGGATTTTTTCAAAACCGTCAGAATCCGTCATTAAACAAAACAAATAAGCATCGCAAAACGTCAAAAAATGCCGACTTGTGTTTTTTAAATGGAACACCCTGTAGATTGTTACACATATTATACATTTTTAACATCAGGACGAAAGGATCCTTCATTTTAGCGAACAACCAACTTAGGCCTTTATGCCGAATATGGAATAAGTCTAAAGGTTATTAATCGGTATTATTGAAGTTTTGTTAAAACGGCTTGAGAACGAATGGTTTAGTGGCGTGTTACCCTTCACTATACCATATTAAATATGTATTTAAAAAATTAAATGAGAATAAAAACTAAAAATAAAATAAAAATATCATACCTTCTCAAAATACTTCCCATGGCCACGGTTGGAAACAAGATCTAAGACCACTCTCCCATATTTTTCAATTCTCGTCCATACGGAGTTTTCCATAAAATGCATTCGCGCACACAACCTCACAATACACTTTTCATCGTAAGAAGGAGTGCGGCCGATTTAAACCATGCTAAGTTTGCAACATTAAAATTAATTCCTTCTCTCAGGTGCCGTCTCTGTTGAGGTTGGCGAACACTATGGCAAATTCTTCTCTTTGTTGATCTCGATGGATCAGCATATTACCATCCATGTTTGTCCAGTCTCTTATGTTCCATTAAAAAAAACAAAAGTTGGTAATTTTTGACAGTTCTACGATGGTTATTTGTTTTATCTGATGACGAATTCTGACGGCTTAAGAAAAATCCTATAAGTTTTGTATATGAAGCTTTTTTCTATCTCGGAGAATAAAGCCTGTAAGTGGGTGTCAAAATATGAGGAATAATTCTGTACAAGCTTAGCAGCTTTATGTTGTCTACAGCCATTCCGATATAGAAAAATTGAAATAAAAATCAGATAACGCAAAATTAAAGAAAATATCAAGCCTACCTTCTTAACCTCTCACACTGGTCGTTGGTATAAGATAGATTTCAAATTCCTGTCCTATCTTCCTCCAGAATCACACTAAAAAAAATGCACTGACGCGCAGTCATCATAAATATTTTACCTTTCTACCGTACGAAGCGACCGATCTTTAAGCATAAAATCTGAACTGCATATTTGAAATTATTTAACAATTTTAAATAATATATTCTACTTATGTAGATTCAACCCATAATATTAATTTTCATTTTATATTAATGAGATAATTATCAACTGGTATATTTAAAAGACAAAAATTAGTTTTAAATAAACTTGATGGGCAACATAAGAATGCAGTATTTATTAACATTTCTGTACTATTTAATGCGGAATTTTCCACACTGTTGCTACCATGTCGATTCAGACAGTAATTCAAAATAGGTTGAAAATGAAAAGTTATTATTTCAAACCAAAAATAAATTCAAGCGAACTCGGAAAAACGTGATGTTACGGAATTGTTAAAATGACCGTAACATCTTTTAAAATCAGGGAAAAAAATCAGTGCGTATAGGTTTCAGAATAACTAACTAAAGCCAAATTTAACAAAATCATAAATATAAACGAAGGGCAGCGATACTGGAGGAACATGCATAAGGTTTCCTGCGCTTGTTGAGTACTTTAATTATTATTTCTCTTAATTGATTTCCTTAACCAGAACCTGAGTATATCCTCTACGCAAATTCAGGTCTAGTAGTTCGATTACCTAACAATAATCAGAAATTAAATAACTGACACTTTCTCGAGGAAATAAGGCCTTTTTCTTCTCCGTAAAGCCTTAGTCCAAGCTAAAGGCAATTCTATTGGTCCGATAGACAAACTATACACACATCATTCATACATATAAAATGAGTATACTCAAGAGTAGCTGGGTGTAAAATATGAGAGACAATGCTTTCATATCTATGCATTAATGTATCAAATATGATTTAATCGATAAATTATGATTCCAGTCAGATAAGGTTTCAAATTAAATCCACGTGCGAGGTAGTTATCGTTATTTAGTAAAGCCAAGTCGATATGAGCGTTACTTCTTCAATTACTGCTTATAAAATATTTTATTAGAAAACTCACGTCCTAGATCAACTTGACTTATGATATTTTTAGAGAAATAACTAGCCCACATTCAAAGTATCCTTACTATGCCAACTTAGGCCTTTGTGCCGAATATGGAATAAGTCTAAAGGTTATTAATCGGTATTATTGAAGTTTTGTTAAAACGGCTTGAGAACGAATGGTTTAGTGGCGTGTTACCCTTCACTATACCATATTAAATATGTATTTAAAAAATTAAATGAGAATAAAAACTAAAAATAAAATAAAAATATCATACCTTCTCAAAATACTTCCCATGGCCACGGTTGGAAACAAGATCTAAGACCACTCTCCCATATTTTTCAATTCTCGTCCATACGGAGTTTTGCATAAAATGCATTCGCGCACACAACCTCACAATACACTTTTCATCGTAAGAAGGAGTGCGGCCGATTTAAACCATGCTAAGTTTGCAACATTAAAATTAATTCCTTCTCTCAGGTGCCGTCTCTGTTGAGGTTGGCGAACACTATGGCAAATTCTTCTCTTTGTTGATCTCGATGGATCAGCATATTACCATCCATGTTTGTCCAGTCTCTTATGTTTCTTAGCCAGGACTTTTTATTTCTCTCTATGCCTCGTTTACCTTAAATTTTTCCTCCCAGTATTACTTGAAGTTGTTCATACTCCTCGTGCCGCATTAGTTGTCCCAGGTAGGCTGTTTTTCTTATCTTCATGATACTTGTTAACTGAGGGCGGGTATTCATGCTAGTTAAAACTTCTGCATTTGTTGTTCTAGTGGTCCAGGCTATACGGAGCATTCGCCTGTATATCCACATTTCAAAAGTGTCTAATTTGCTTCACCATCCATGTCTCACCTCGGTATAAGAGTAGGGACCACACATAGCACTTTACTGTTCTTAGTCTCACCTCGAGGGATAAACCTGGATCACACAGTATATTTCGCATTTTCAGAAAACCTGCCCGGGCTATTTCTATTCTTCTTTTAATCTCCTTAGCTTGGTTCAGCTGATGGTTTATTTCCCTGCCAAGGTATATGTAGCTGTGAACATTCTCGAGGGTGACGCCGTTGACTACGATGCTTACATGTTGTTCTTGTGAGTTCCGATCGAAAACCTTGACCTTATTCTTTGCCGCATTCTCAAACTTTCATCCGTTAGAGAGCTCATCAATGCCTGCAGTTCTTCGGATTCTCCCATGACTACAGTGTCGTCTGCGTACCTTATGTTGTTGATCACGATACCGTTTATTTTTGCTCCTTCTGATCGGTCTTGTAACGATTGTTTAACTATATACACCGCATATACATTGAATAATAAATGGGATAGAAGGCAACCTTGGCGAACTCCCCCTGACGATATTTATATAAGATGTATTGCCATTTTATTTTTCGAATGCATCCCCCGTGATTCCAGTGTATGTTGCAGATTATAATTATGTCAGGGCTGTCTAGTCCTATGTCCTGCAAAATATGTATTAACTTCTCGTGTTGAATGCGGTCAAAGGCCAATTAATTGACATATTAATATTAACTTCTGTACTGCTGTATTTGTATAAAAATAATTATAATATATATTGTTGTTTTAAAATAATCATGTAATTATCAAATCACATCTTTAAAAGGAAAATACATTTTAAACCAACCTGATGGGTCCTAACTCCTCACATCTATTATTTGTGCACAAAAATAAAAAACAGTTGAACAATTAAAATTTGGCGAGTCCTGTAATTATATCGAGCTAATTATAGTTTCTCATTTTCTGTTGTTACTGGGCCGGTTCGAATAGCAACTTGAAATTAAGTTTAAGTTAAAAAGTAATTATTTATGACAGAATCAAATACAAGCAAATTTGGAACAAAAATCATGTGACGAAATTGTTTAAACATATCAAATGTATGTACCACTATCAAAACAAACACTCTTACACTTTTAAAAAATTACATCGAAACTTTTTTTAATTGCCTTTCAATTATGCAATTTTGATTTTTGTATTGTTTTTGTCAGCTACAGAATAGTTACTTCAAAAACTCCCACCCTATGTCAACCTTATTATTTTAAAAGCTTCTAAGAAATTACGAAAAAAATATACACAACATTTTATTCTATATTCTATCAAGGCCTTTGCATACTTTATTCAAATATTCTTATCCTTCGCCAACATTATTAAAAACGTACTTCATTCTAATACTTGCTAGACGTATTCAACAGTTAAGGTCTGAGAAAGCTAGCTACCTAAGCTT
>MU187669.1:15239-31395 GCA_016904865.1 Pissodes strobi | reverse complement strand
AGAGAAACGTGTGGGTAACTTCTAACCGATTTAAATTATTTCAATAGTAAGTCCTTTAATTGCTTGAATTGACGAATAACTTTCTAGTACCTTGTCACAAATGATGACGCTGACAACATGGCACGTTGGGCAGGCGCGGTGATGATTCTCCTGGTGACGTCATTTTTAGGGTCAGCCAATTTAGTCCTTATGTGACCTTTGAAGGAATCAGAGATACTGATATTTAGTGTGAAATATACAGTGTCCTAGTAAGGGGATTATTCAACGAAGCCCTTGAGCAAGATTGTGGTGGTCGATGGCTTCTCGTCTGATGGATGATTGTAGATGAGTGAAGATTTGTAGATTCGGCAACCTGCACCAATGTTGGGAGCAGGCATTATAACTCACCACGACCCTTCTCCACTGTCTAAAAGCTGGGAGCCGAAATTGTTACCTGCACTAAAGGCTGTACCACTGATTGTGAACCTCAAAATTTATGTGAACCATTATCGGGTTTGTATTTTGGCTAATTGCGCGTTACATTATTTTTGGTGCGGCCTTCGTAGACCGACTATGAGTCTATGGTCCAAATCCAGTGTCATACTTCTAATAAATATCATTCCCAAATTGAAAATATTCCGTAGTCACCTAAGTAAAATAATGGATTTTTAAATCTAAATCAACGAGACAATTACCACAGTATGACCATCAAATTTACAAAAAGTAAGTTCCAATTGCCAGTGCTAGATCTCTCTACATAACCTTACAATATAACTACTCATGCATGCATTACATTCCAATTACTCTGCTAATCTGTAACCAATCTACCACGACTATTGTTTTATTTAGACACAACCCTCCAAGAAAGGCTGAAATATATTATTCTAAATGCAAAAGACAACTCAAAACCAGTTCTCAGGAGTACTAATTAGCCAGATGTAAAGCAGAGGATAGCTATCAAGGTATAGCCTAGAACCCAACCGCACAGCAATTAATAAAATAGCTCAAATCAGTAATTAAGAGCCATATCAAAGTCGAAGCCAGAGGGTGGCCGTCAAGGTATATTATAGGACCGATTAGTGCAGCAATAAGGAAAATGAGCCATCATCTACAATCATCCATCTGACGAGAAGCCATCGACGACCTGCTCAAGGGCTTCGTTGAATAATCCCCTTACTAGGGCACTGTATATAATCCCCTTAATAGGGCACTGTATATTTCACACTAAATACCAGTATCTCAACGAAAAAATCTCAATTTCGAGAGTCACGCTCTGAGACCTTCTGATTCCTTCAAGATCACATAAGGACTAAATTGTCTTACCCTAAAACAACCAATGTGAAGTGTAGGGGTAGAAGCAACATTGTTAACCAAACTGTTGCGTCTTCATGATAATAGGAATTTCAAGTATTTTATTTTCCGTATTTTGTAACCCACTCTGCATCATGTTATCTACTATTTGGACTGTACTTGGTTTTGATAATTTCATATACGCCAGATTTAGGGAGGATATCAGATTTTTTTCTTCCCTAGAAAAAGTATCCTAAAGTTTACACCCCCTATATTTCTGGAATCACTAGAGAGTAATTTGTCAAATGCTTGAATAAAGAAAGTAATACAATTTTGAACTATACTGCATTAAATTCGAGGATAATCATAATATATTTTCTATTTAAATTTTGAGACTTTCATTGACCAAAAAGAATTCAATTGTTCTGATATCTGCATCATAACCCATATTTATCAATTCAACTCTAACTAGTTCAAACAAGGAATTATCGAACTTTCACAGTGTTTTTTTATTTGCAACAAAACTCGATAATCAATTAGGTAGCGAAATATGAAAGTTTAACAACCCCGCTTCCAAATCGATCGATTGACCCGATTCGCATATATCAATTTCTCGATGCCTACTTCCTAGCTGGTCGGAGTAAAGGCACGATACATTGAGCACAAGCCTATCCGTTCAATCGAATAATCCGAATTCAGCTATACTGAAGCGGTAAAATCTTAATAAAATTTACTGAGCAGAATATCTCGTAGTAAGTATCTCAGATACATCCGCATAATATAACTATGAATGACACATTATGGATTTATATTTTGAAAAAAATACCTTTGCATTTTAATATTTCATTGATCCAGATTTTTCAGCTAAATATTCAGGTCGAATTTAATGTATCAAAAAATAAAACGATAAATTTCGCAAATCATAAAATATATAGCGACAGCAATATTTCAAACTTTAAAATCCTTTTACATGGAAAGTTTCGCTCAATTGTTGTAGATAATTTATAACTCAGAGCAGAAAGTAAGTTCGCAATTTCGCGGAGTATTTTGTAAATTTGATGAAACATGAAATAGGAAAGTGTCTATCAAATAGAATAAAATAACTACTTAGAGGAAAAAGTAGCACTTACTGGAACGACTAAGGCCGAAATTTCTAAAAACATTCCATGCAAGTCGCAACACGTTTTTCCTATTAAAGTTAGCAACTAAAGATTTGTTTAAAAACAGACCTGGCACCGGAGAGTCGTGTTTGCAAAGCCCGGCTCCGGTAGTGGAGTAGTAGAGCGCCACCAGTTTTTCCCAACTAAACTGAAAAAGCTCCGCTGGTGTTGTACGGGGTTGCCAGGCACGCTTATCAAAAAAAGGAATTCAATCTTCAACCCAAAAAAGAAAACACAATCTAAAATTTAAGGAACAATCTATTTGTTGAAGTTCTTTTTTTAACATAGCAACAATCCTACAGTAAAATTTTCAATTTAAATACAAAGGAATGTCAAATGACTATTAAACTAATTGATAAATAGAGTACAATATGGAGACTGTACGGAGACCAATTCTGTTGTTAACTCGGTACTGTACGCCTTAGAATTAATTGCTCTAAACACTACAATCCGAAGTGATCACTTTGGTTTACATATGCTTATTACATATATGTATGCGTGCGCTAGAAGCTGCACCAATTATAAACGCAGTGATAATAATATGTAGTGATAAATAATTATATCAACTGACCCGATGAATGAATATAAAAAATAAAATTATTGAAAACTATCTTAAAGCTCAGCTGTCAATGCTTGATTTATATTAAAGAAATTAAGATATCAATCGGTCAGTAAAATAATTGAATAAGTAAAACTAATCTATCTTAAAGCTTGGCTGTCAAGACTAGATTTATATTTAAATATTAATAATCGGCCAGAAAAATAAAGGAATAAATAAACTACAGCTTCTGTACGATCCCCGTTAGATCCGGTAGTAGAACTTTGGTGGAGGCGCCGGGCACCTGTAGGTACTGCTATGGCACTGGTCCCGAGGGTAGAACTAGCAGAGGACTCTGCTATAAAAATGGCCCGGAGATAGGATTGGCTGTAGCGTAGCCCGGGGATAGGACTGGCCCAGAGGTAGGACTGACCCGGGGATAGGACCCTGTAATAACCCAATATGCATTAGACAAAGCCCCCTTACTTCAATGAAAAAACTATGGAACCCCCTTGCATAAATATATTTTCTTTATAAAACAAATACCCCCAAAAATTATCAATGGACTTTCAATGATAATCAGCAAATAAAATAAATACAGAAGGTAAAAACAACTTGAATATAAAAAAAGAGATAGGCATGAATTACCCCTAAAAGAAAATATAAACTTCCCTATACGATCAGAACTAGTCACATTAAAATGAAAACTCAGATATGATGAAATGGAATAGATAGAATAACTCATCGAATGCAATGCAAATGGTGGACAATGCACAAAAAAGGTTAACGCAGATAAAGCAATTAAATCAACAAATTAGACAAAAAAACTGTAGCAATAATTACCTCGCTTTTGACGGAGGGTGGCTAGATAGTTGACGGTCTCGGTTTAGTAAGAAGAGATTGGAAGCTTCTCGAAATGAAGGAAAAGACCATTAGCATCATGGCTTCCATGTGCTTCACAAACAATAGAAAAAAAAATAATTTCAGAGGAAATGCTTACCTAGTGCAGTATTTAGATCCCGATTAATCGGTCGTGTCAAAACGCAAACTAAAAACTAACACAATATCCCTAAAAAGGATAGTATAAAATACAATACTAATGTTTAGTCACTATGACTGCACTAAAGCAAACCTTTTTTTCACCTCGAGGGGTATTTCTAGAAGAACTCTCTATTCGTTTCATTCAATTTGCCCATCCACTGCTACGAGATTAGAAAAAAGAACGTCGAATCAAGAAGAAGTGATAGAGCTGAAAAATGCCAAGGGATTCGATACGAGGAATAATTATAAGATAATAAACGACTTAGTTCTCGTTTATTATGATTTTAAAACGACGGCGGAGGCCACAATTAATGAGCTGAAATTAAATTGTTCAAGAAATATTAGAAAATGTTCCCAAACGAAATGATACACTTTTAAAAATCTAAATCGACAGCAGTAATTATGGGAAATAGCCCATTCTTACTACCCAATGCTACCAACAGTACCAACCGAATGTTGCAAGGATTGCAGCCGGCCGCGTGGAAAGATAAATATAAATATCTGAAATTAGCCAGAGCCAGAGATCCCAAAAAGTTTTATCAGACGTTGTCAAAAGTTATGAAATATTTAAACCGAGGATAAAATATGAATTTGACGGATCTAATGAAGCTTAAAAGCAGGTTTTATTAACACAATTCTTAAAAATATATAGCACGGTTTGCCGGCCGTTCTACGGTAATGTAATATAAACTAAGCAAAGTTATACTGATAACATAATATCCTTTTTAGCGATTTGATCAAACCTAAGCGATCTGTGGTTTGCTTATCGACTAAAATAAATATAGTCACAAAGTGCCTGAGGGCTACATAAAAGAAAGGGATGATCAAAAGAGCTACTCAAGGCCACAACAGTGCTATAAAAGCTGATACAAATATTTCGTTAACCTATATTTAGAATAAAATTAATTTACATTAATAAATGCGGCGACCTTAAGGTTATTGACAGCAAATCGAATCAATAAAGTTAGAATTAATTAACCGAAGAGTATTGACCTCTTTTCAATAATTCTTACCGCAAAATACAGCATTTTTTTGCTAAATGCAGCATATAAAATGAAATTTAAAAATATTTCACACTGGTCAAATCGGACTGTTACAAAGTATTTTGCTATATAAGTTAGGCGGATAAGAAAATTATCGCTTTAAAATCGGCACCTCCTAATGAATGTTTTATCCAATCCCCTCGATCTTAAATCTATTGTAATTTCCAAAATAATTAAAGTTTATGCGGGTCACTGTACACTTTTTTCACTTTTGCCTTCTTACAATTCAGTCGGTTACAACTTAATTACAATGATTAATAACTTAAACATATCTAGACTCTAATCTTAACTACATCTATGGACAAAAACGCCCATGTCACGCCTAAGGCCCTGCCAGGCAGACATAAAAATATACGAACAAAAAGGCTATTTTTCATTCACGAATTGAGTATTTTACGATACATGTACCTTGGATTTGATTGGCTTGTTAATTTACACAACTGCCGTTATTAGGATGTCGAAAACATTGATTTTTTCGAGGGTACACAATGACCACTGAGTTCATTAATTGTTGAACTTTGTAAAATCAACTTAATGAAGACTTTTCAGTAAAAATAATCTGTTACGTCTTACCCATAAAAACTTGACTAAACAACAGCTTGTCCAATAGGTCGATTGGTAGATGCGGTGCGAAAGACAGCTAAGATCGAAATCAACGTATTACGAAAGAGTGTAGAGACCATAAGGCCAGAATCATCAATAAAAAATTAAAAATAAAAACTAAACCAAAGCTTATATTACTGCTTATCTCTTGTGATTGGTGGCAACATCACAATTTTGTCGCCTGTTGTGCGTAAAAATAATTGAAGCATGCTTTTTAAAATGTTCCAATCTAGTGGGAAATTTTATTTGACTTTTACACGCTAAAATTCAGCATTTATTTTTCAGTTCAGACCACAGAACCGCAGCCTCGATGAGTTTTTGAACGATCCCGCCGCGTAATTTACTAAATTATTTAAGGCTGCGGCTTTTCTAAATCTATCACCATTTAAAGTAACCGATCGCTTTAGGGCCCGTGCCGAACTGATGACAAATTTAAATTTACCAAGAGTGAATTTGAGAAAATTAGATAACTGATTTTATTAGTTGAATATTGATTAATAAATTCGCTTAAAATTAATTTATGACATTATTCATATGTGTGCCTTAAAAATGTTTTAACGCAAATACCATACAATATTTTTTACAAATAACACTAAAAACGAATAAGAAAGGAATAATAAATTGAAAGCGAACATAAAAGGTAACAATCATTGTTATCTTAGCTGTTTGTGACATTCCGATTTGGGTCACTAACTAAAAGTGAATTTCTAGTACGCCCCTGGTACTATTTCGGGTTTCCGCTTCAGTTCGACATTTAGATCCTATCTGGCGCATTCGTCATAATCTCTGTTGTATTATGCTTCGAAGGTTGCGCGATGTCTAAGGCCTGCGCGCTGCTTCCACCTTGCGAAGCGCGCGACGACGCGGGTTTTGCGAGACAAGGTACTCTCTTTCTCCAGTGAAGCCTTCCCGTTGATTTGTCGATTTATTTAAATCTGATTTAAGGCATCTGAGGTGGATTTTGTCGGCAAACAACGTAGTAATTTCTGTATCGGCAATTTCGATTTGTTTTCGTTAGTTTTAGAGCTGTAGATGCAGGAATTACTTGCCTGGCGAGAATTTCGGAATTTGCTTTATCTGGTGTGGAAGCCATTGTGCGATTAGCGTCTCGTGTCGGCTTTTGGTCCTCATTTTAAGAGGTAAGCATTCATATTAATTTTGCAGATGTTTTCCGTTTCCCGTGTTTTCCTTAATAGCATTTGTGTATTATTTCGCTTCTTATTTATATCGGACTCCATTTAGTAGCTTAATTGATCGGAATGACGTATCTTAATTAGAGATTAATTAAGGTTGATAGTTTTTTTATTCGGATGGCTTAGTTTATTATTTAATAATTATTGAATTAACCGTTTTCATTCATATCGGACTCGATTTAGTGGCTTTATTGATCGGCATGACGTCAAATTAATTAGAGATTAATTAAAGCTTTTGGACTTTATATTTAAATGGAATAGTTATTATTATTTTATTCACTGGGTGATGCGATTAGCCTAATTAATCGTTTCATTAACACATTTCAGACGAAATGTTATGTAGATTGTCGATAATCAAGTAGTTTAATTTATTTGGCCTTTCTGAGGCGGATTAGCCGCGAGTGTAAAATTTAACTGTTGATCATTATGCTGCTTTATCAAAAGCATCTAATGTTTACAGCCATAGGTTGTTACTAATGCCAAAAACCGCTAAATTCATGGAATTTATTTTATTACCGAAGTCAAAATTGATGCAATGGGGAATTGTTGTTTTTATCTTTAATTTTGGTAATTAATCTTGCAATTAACTGCTAGTGATACGTGCGGGTGGTTGATTTCAACTATTAATTAGACACTAAACCGGGAAATTCGGTTGTTAATTGTTAGGTAATGCAGTTTTGTTTATTATTGGTTACTGTTACTAAGGGAAGCTATTAGAGTTGAGTTATTGAATACAGATTACATATTTTCGCATATTTATTCGTTTATTGTTGTTTACCTCATTGAACTTTATTCTTGAATTATTAAAATTCAGAGATGGTTATGCTTTCTATTTGATAATCATATTGGAAGGTTACTCGGACCGTTCACTTGTCAAATTTGTTTAGTATGATTTTTCATTTCAGTTTATTTTAGAGCTTTTTGTTCATTAGATAGATTATATTTGAACTCTTTTATCAATATGGTATGAAGATATATATTCTTTTTTGTACTATTGCTGTTATTTACTGTATTCAACGGTTATGTACGTTTATTTTGCTGTGCCAAACTCGGTCCAAATTCTTGGACTGCTTTTTCGCTCTTTCTAAATGCTGTAATGTTATTTCTGATGGATGATGTCGGCTTCCCTTGGGCGAACTGAACCTTTTTAGTTTTCTGCATAACTAATATTAAGTTATAATATTTCGATTTTTCAAGTGTTCTTCAGAATCCCCGTGTTTATGCAATGATCTAGTAATATTTAGAAAATCTATAAATCCATCCCTATTCCAAACAGAATGGTTATTTGAAAGCAGTAAACACGGCCAGCAAAATAATTTTTGTGACGCAGTGCTACTATGATGTAATGTCATTATAGTAGCACTGTCAATTAAATTATAAAATCTAGGAAAAATTACCTGCAATTTTTTTAATTTCTTTTCTTAAAAACCTATGTTTAAAATAGTAGTAGGTCGCCTTTGCAATAAAATTTCATCTTATCTTGATGTTTCCAATGTCTATATGAGTTTTCAACAAATTGCACACTAAGCCATTAATCGGATTCTTCAAAAATTTTAAATAACAATGCACTTTTAATATGTTCTGCAAAATCCTCATGTTTATAATAAAGTAAACCGAACCAAATGATGAAGATATATTAGCCGGCTTTTCACCCAACGCTAAAAACGTACCGGTGAGCAAGTGTCTGCTGGCTGCATGACGGCACTATTACCATGGCAATGCGCGAGAATCAGTTAAAGATATAATAGTACGGTCGGTTGAGCATGCTTACCTCGTTTGCACATGAACTTGTTTTAATGAAAAGATGTATTTATATTATATTTAAATTAATATATAGATAAATATTTTAATGTTTTAGTTTAGTTGTTCCTTATTTTCGTGAAGAGGCTCTTCACCTACTTCAGCCGACGAGCCGCCACTGCTGTTTACAGATAATTTGAAATATTCTGTCAGCTTCTTATAAGGCTGTATTTTTTCCTTGAAAGTTGAAAAATTTATAACGGTTCAAAAATGACGTACACTTAATTGCTAATTAGAGCTTAATTTCTGTTACATTTAACCTATAATTCTGCTATGAATATTATTATTATTCTTATTCGTCATTCTATATAAATTTTATTTATCTTTTTTGTAATAACATTCCATTCACTATCTTGTCAAGAATAGGCTGTAGTGTTTTCGACATAAGTATATTCTAAAAATAGACTATACTTCAAAAGAAAAAACACTCATAAGTATAGTATCACATTATATTGGCCATATTACATTGTATATTAATAACTTCTTCAAATAATATTCGGATATATCCAGTAATTAGTATCCATCTTCTTCTTCCTTAAGTGCCGTGTCCTCTTCGAAAGTTGGCAATCATCAGTGCTATCTTTACTTTGTCGAACGTTTTTCTAAAGAGACTTGTCGTAGTCTCACCATATCATTGTCGCAAATTCTTCAACCACGATATTCTTCGACGACCGCTTTTGCCTTCAAGTTTTCCTTCTATTATTAATTTGAGAAGTCCGTATTTTTCGTTTCTGAGAATGTGTCCAAAGTACTCCAACTTTCGTTCCTTAAGCGTGAGCATGACTTCGAGATCCTTGTGACATTCTTGCAAGTACATGTACATTGCGAATTCTGTCCATCCAGGATATTTTCAATATCCGTCGATACGTCCACATTTCGAAAGCTACCAGCTTTTTACACATGACCTCTGTCAGAGTCCACACCTCAATTCCATAATAGTGAATACTGAAGACGTAGCAACGTAGTACTCGAGTGCGAACGGAGAGAGAATTTATATGACGGAACGCGCTCGATCTGCTGGCTCTGCACCTGCAAAATACCTCCTCCAACTTGGTTCTTATTAATAACCATCAATAGAGATTTGCGATTATTTTGAGGTCTCTATCATCCAGGCTCACGTCTTTGAGGATTTTCATAATGTTTATGATGATTTTTATGTTGCACCCTGTCAAACGGGATCTCATAGTCTATTAAACAGGCATAAGCAGGAACAGAGACATCTCTGCACCTCTCAACCAACACCTGGATACCAAACAGGGCCTCTCTCGTGCCGATCCCGTTACAAAAACCGAACTGAGGTCTCCCATAAAGAACTCGCATTTTGCATATATTCTCTCATGGATGATCTTTAGGAAAATCTTAAGAAAGTGACTCATCAAGCTGACAAGCCGGTAATTGCCACATGTTTTTGCCGAGCCCTTTTTTTGGAAGTGTTGCAAATGTTGAGTGAAGCGAGTCGAAAGGAATGACGCCCGATCAATAGACCATATGTAGAAGCTACACTATCGCGTTCAGTGACTCCTCATTCTTTAAGATTTTTAATGACTTCCGGGTGCTTTTCTATTTTTTGATAACGTGACTGCTTGCTGGACTTCTTTCTTAGTATATCAAGCCCATCGGATGTATCTTGTTCGGGAGTGTCCGATCTTTCATCTTGAAAATATTTTTGATATAGCTCTCCAAGAGAATGCCAGTTTGTCGAAGTTTGTATACACCAGCAGTTTCCTTAATTTTCTTGTGCATATTAAAATTGTCACATTTGGCTTCCAGAACTTCGATTTCGCGACATTGCTCGTTAAGCCAATTTTCTATGGCTATTCTAATTTTGTTCCTTATTACATGATTCATCTGGTGATATTCTGCGTGACCTTTTTTCAAGCGCCTTTCTTCCATTATATAAAGAGTTTCATCAGTCATCCAATCTTTCTTTTTTATCCTAGTATCCTTTGACGATAATTTTAAGCTTGCATTTGTGAAAGCTTCCTTAAGGTGGGTTCATTAACATTCTTCGCTTCGTAATTACTTTGCTTGGTATACAATTTAGTTCGTTTCTGACCTCAGCTAGCGTTTCTTGGTTGCTCAGTCCTGTCAGATCTGGTTTAGGGCAGTTTCCTTTTACTCTACACTTTTCTAGAGTTAACTGAATATTTGCTACAAGCGGATTGTGATCAGAATTTATGTCGACGCGCGCCAGGGTAAGTTTTTACCGATTTAATGTAATTTTTGAATCGTTTATTTATCAATACAAAGTCTATTTGTTTTCTGACTATCCTCTCTGGCGTATGGGCGTTAGAAGTCCAAGTGTACAAGCGCCTTAATGGATCCATCCATCCATGTCTTGTCAATGCTTCGGCCTTCTGTTTCAACAATATCCTTTTTGTGTTAGTGCCTTCTGGAAAGGGTGAAGTGGGTCACGCATGTGCTTGCCTTATCAAAAAGTAAATATTTGATATTAAGTAAGTCAGGAGCTTAAACTCCAATTTTGAATCAAGACTTAGCTTGTAGGGTTTTCAACATGATTATATCCCAAATATCGACTATATTTTAAAACGAGATCACTCATCACTCATAATTATAGTATCACCATACTGACCATATTACATACAATGTAAGTAATAACTTCACCACGTAATTTCCGGATAAATTCAGTAATTCGTAACAATGTCTTGTCAAATTGCTTCGGCCATCACTGTTAACAATACCCTTTTTATGTTAGTGTTCTCCGGAAGTGGTGAAGTGGGTCAGGCATGTGCTTACCTTATCCAAAAGTAAATATATGATGTTAAATAAGTCAGGAGCTTAAACTGCAATTTTGTTTCTAGAGTCAGCTCGTAGGATATTCAACATGAATATATCCTAAAAATCGACTATATTTTAAAAGGATAGTATCACCATATAGTAACCATATTACATTGTATATTAATAACTTCCCCAAGCAATTTTCGAATAATTCTAGTAATCTGTATACATGTGTTGTCAAAATTTTTGGCCTCCTGCCTTAACAATAACCTTTATATGTTACTGCCCTCCGGAAAGGGTGAAATGGGTCACCTATGTGCTTGCCTTATCTAAAAGTAAATATTTGATATTAAGTAAGTCAGGAGCTTAAACTCCAACTTGCTTCTAGAGTCAGCTCGTAGAGTTTTCGTCATGGTGATATCAAAAAAATCGGATAAATTTTAAAAGAAATGCACTTATAAGTCTAGTATCACATTATATTGATCACAGAGTACACTGTGTACACTGTGTATGTTAATAACTTCCCCAAGTAATTTTCGCATAAATCCAGTGATCCGTATCCATGTGTTGTCAAAATGTTTTGGCCTCCTTCCTTAACAATATCATTTTTGTGTTAGTGCCCTCCGGAAAGCGTGAAGTGGGTCACGCATGTGCTTGCCTTATAAAGTAATTATTTGAAATTAAGTAAGTTAGGAGCTTAAACTCCAATTTTGTTTCTAGAGTCAGCTTGTAGGGTATTCAACATGAGTATATCCTAAAAATTGACTTATTTTAAGAGATCACTCATTAGTATAGTATCACCATATACTGACCATACTGCATTGTATATTAATAACTTCTCCAAGTAATTTTCGGATAAATCCAGTAATTCGCATCTATGTCTTTTCAAATTATTTTGGACTCCTCTCTTAACAATATCCTTTTTGTGCTATTGCCCTCCGGAAAGATGAAGTGAGTCATGCATGCGCTTGCCTTACCTAAAGGTAAATATTTGATATTAAGTAAGACAAGAGCTTAAACTGAAATTTTGTCTTTAGAATCAGCTTGTCGACAGTATTAGTTTTGTTCAAGATTTACACTAAAGTAAACTAATGATTATTTAATATTATAAAATGCATGCTGTGTGTGAGGGTAGTGGACTCCAGTGCATTCTAAATCTTTTGAAGCAACAAGTTTTTCATAATTCGATTCTTAGACAGTTTGTTTGTGCTTCTTGTTGGTTGTCTTAGCGTGTGGAAACGCTCTTCGCTGTTTATTTCGTAATTTAGACTTTTATTTCTTCAGTTTATTTGGATTTTTATTTTCTTAAAAGAAGCAGGATCGATTAAGGCTTTTAAAAGTGGAAAAGGTCGCTACAAATAATTTGCTTGAAACAGTTAATCTTACCTCATCTTAAATGTTGTTGCCTAATGGAAGTTAATTGTGGATCATAAATGCCATGCTATCTTTGTTTTTGTTGTTTTTCCTTAGTGCAGCATTCGTTTATGGTACTTCCTTTTAGGTGTTGGATTGTTCCGGTTTGTAAGAATGTGTTACTACGAACCGTGTAACAGTCTGATTTGGCCAGTGTAAAATATTTTAAAGTATGCTGCATTTGGCAACAAAAGATGCTATATTTTGCGGTAAGAATTATTGAGTGTTGACCTCTTCGGTTAATTAATTCTAAATTTATTGATTCGATTTGTTGTCAGTAAGCTTAAGGTTGCCGCATTTATTAATGTAAATTAAATTTATTCTACATATAGGTTAATGATATATTTGTATTAGCTATTATAACACTGTTGTGGCCTTGAGTAGCTATTTTGATCATCCCTTTCTCTTACGTAGCCCTCAGGCACTTTGTGACTATATTTATTTTAGTTGATAAGCAAACCACAGATCGCTTAGGTTTGATCAAATTACTAAAATAGGATACCATGTTATTGGTATAACTTTGTTTAATTTATATTACATTACCGTAGAACTGCCAACAAACCGTTCTATATTTTTAAGAATTGGGTTAATAAAGCTTACAGCAAGGCCTCATTAAATTCGTTAAATTCATATTTTATTTTCGGTTTAAATATTTCATAACTTTTGATAACTTCGGCATGCTGCAATATTTGCAATATTCGGTTGGTACTGTCGATGGCACTGGGTAGTAGGAATGCACTATTTCCCATAATTGCTGCTGTCGATTTAGATTTATAAAAGTTTATAATTTCGTTGGGGAATATTTTCTAGTATTTCTTGAACAATTTAATTTCAGCTCATTAATTGTGGCTTTCGCCGTCGTTTTACAACCATAATAAACGAGAACTAAGTCGTTTATTATCTTAGAATTATTCCTCGTATCGATTTGTGAAGCATTTCACGGCCCTACCTTTTTTTCTGATCTGACGTTAGTTCTCTAATTCCGTGGAAGTGGAAAAAAGCAAATTGACTGAAATCGATGTTCTCGTTCTTCTAGAGATACCATTCGGTGATAAAGAAAGTTTTTGCTTTAGTGCAGTCATAGTGACTCAGCTTTTAGTATTGCATTTTATACTCCCCTTCTTGGGGATATTGTGTTGAGTTTCTAGTTTTTGTTTTGACACGACCGATTTATCGGGATTTAAATATTACACTAGAGGCTTTCCGAGCTCATCTTACAAAACCGAGACAGTTGATTCTCCAGCAACCCTCCGACACAAGCGAAGGTCATATCACCGGGCTACCAGTTCTATCACCGGGTTACAGATTTTATCTCCGGGCCAATTTTATCGCCGGGCTACAAGTTCTCTGTTAGTTTTACCCTCGGGGCCATCGAGTAGCAGTACTTAGACTTGGCCACAGGTGCCCGGCGCCTTCACCAGCGGTACTTCCTACCTCCACTATTGAGCTCGACGACTGGACCTAAGGCGTATCGTACAGAAGCTAAAGTTTATTTAATCATTTTAGTCTTGTCGACCATGTTTTAAGCGAGTTTAAGATAGATTAATTTTATTTATTCATTTATTTTTCTGACCGATTGATATAATCGCTCTTAATCTTTTAATATAAATCAAGTATTGACAGCCAACCTCTAGGATAGCTTTCATTAATTTTATTCTTCATTTATTAATTTGTTTATCTGGTCGTTTGATATAATTATTGTGGTCATTTATCATTTGATATTATTATCGCTACATTTTTAATTGGTGCAGCTACCTGCGCACGCATACATATATGTAATAAGCTTAGGTAAACATAGGTGATTACTTCGGATTGTAGTATTTCGAGTATTTAGTTGTAAGGCATACAGTACCGAGTTAACAACAGAATTGGTCTCCGTACAATCCTCATATTGTACCATTATTATTATTTACTTAATAGTCTTTGACATTCCTTCGCCTGTTAGATTCAACAATTTCATAAATATTCTATAATACATTTTCTAAAATATTATTATAAATAAAAATCGTTGTCGCCTTTAAACTGCAAAAATTTCACTGTAAGATTGTTGCTGTTGAAAAAAAAACCTAGAAGCTAATAAATTGATCCGTAAATTTAGATTCTGTTTTTTGTTAAGTTAGGATTGAGTTTCTTTGTTTGATAAACGTGCCTAACAACCCCACACAACACCAGCGGAGCTTTTCTAGTTTAGTTGGGAAGAACTGGTGGCGCTCTACGACTCCACTCCCGGAGCTGGGCATTGCAAACACGACTCTCCGGGGTTAGGCTTGTTTTAAATCAAAATCTTCACTTGCTTGCTCACTTTAATAGGAAAAACGTGTTGCAACCGCTAACTATTGATTCTCTGGCTTATAAATATTTCCTTTTGAGACCGCTTCCAGTGTGGTAGTATTAGAGAATACCAATGTGAGGCCTACTGATGGCACAGCGCAATGTAGTTAAATAGGAGAAAATAACAAAGCATGGTTGATTAAAGTTCTCGTTCGACGCCACTGCTGCTTGACAGATTGTCGTGAACATTTAGGCTGGACTTTTAGAATTTGAATACAGCCAGATGCGCGGAGCATCGACTGCGGCTTCCATGAGATATGAACTAACTACGAGCACGTTTTAGTGATATATCGGGTAAGCTAATTAGATACCTATTCTCTTTGATTATTTATTTAAATTAGTTAAAATATGTCGGACCAACATCTTGTGTGATTATTTCAGAAGTTGACCGAAAAGTATGATCAATGAGTATGTGATTTGTACGGATTAGATGGATTAAATCTTGGAAAGAGGATATCATGTAGAGTTTGCGCTTAGCCTGATCTTCATCAGCTCGATCAGGGAAAAAAATCAAACGGGTTCACTTTTCAGAAGTCAGCCATATTGATAGGCAGTGAGTGATCTAGTGGGAAACTTTTTTTGAGATATCCGCGCGAGGGATCTTCTGCATGACACATTCAGGAGCTTCAGGCAGTCTCTATTCCTTGCTTGGATTTATCGGTTGTTTAGTGCCTGGCCCCCTTCTTAACGGGGATTTACACTGTTTTTGTCGGGTGAGTTGCTTTTGGTTTTTTAGCGTTGCTACGCGGACATAGGAACCAATTTAGGAATTTCTTTCTGATTTTTTTTTGCAGAGGTTCTGTCTTTTCCACCTTTTGAGGGATCTAGCTGATTTCGGCATCAGTATATTTTGGGAAAAACAAAAACAGTATATTTATTTTCTATGTTTCTTGTCTTCCACGATTAAGGTAAGTTTTTTTCCGGTTACGTAAAGACTTTTTCCGAGTAAGTTTTTTGTTGTGTGAAGAGCCTTACTGTTTTTCCTCTCTTCTTAATAAAGACTCCTTCGTGATTAATGGTTATTGA
>MU187669.1:0-10239 GCA_016904865.1 Pissodes strobi | reverse complement strand
TATTTAAGATTGCAGATGCGGTATATGGCATGTCCCTTGGTGTTGCAGTGCAATGTAGTTGAATAGAGAAAAGATATCGCTTGAGGTCATTGCTCTGGAAGAGCCGATTTTCCGAGAAAACTGCCGCGAGGGGGCGGAGCATTAACGAAGTTGGCAGTACTTCGGTACGCGTTAGTTAGTGTAAGAACCGATTGGTAAATATTGGGAAAATTAGTTAAATAGCTATTCTCTTTATGTTATATAGGATTTGTCATGTCAGGATCTTAAATGACTGTTTCAAATCTACATTGTGTTGGGTATGCCGATGATATTGTCATCATAGCAAGAGGAATGTTTGAGGGTACACTTTGTGAACTCATTCAACCTGAACTCAAAGCAATGGAAGAAACGTGCCAAACAGTGGGTAAACCAATAGAAAACAACCATAGTACCCTTCTTTAGGAAGATTGAACTCCCTAAAATGAAAGTTATCTGAATACACGGGCCCAACATTACATCGGAATCGGAAGTCAGATATCTAGGCATAACGCGGAATTGCAAACTCAAATGGAATAAACACATTGAAGGAGTTGTAACTAAGGCTACGAGAGCCGTCATGGTGTAGCGAAGCCTTGCAGGAAAAATCTGAGGATGTAGACCAGAAATCCAGTGATGGATGTATGCAATGATAGTAAGACCCACCCTATTTTACCGGTCGATCGTTTGGTTCAAGGAAGCTGAAAAGCAGAGTATAAAATCAGCTCTCAACAAAGTACAACTTCTGGCATGCATAAGCATAACAGCCGCAATGAAAACTTGTCCAACAGTAGCAATCGAGGCAATTGTGGACCTCGAACCACATTGTTGTAGAGGGAGGGAGCAGCTAGACAAACAATGACTAGAATCACAAGAGAGGGAACAAGCGGGGGAGGATGGCTTAGAAAAAGAGATATAATATCCTGGACAAAGCATATACCATTTCTTGGGCTCCATAGGGACGGATATAGTCAAAAGATACAATTCACGGTCGTGATAAGAAGTAGAGAAGAATGAAAAAAAGAACTGAACAGGGGACCGGAGCCTGAGTATTTGGGCCAGGAACCAAATTCTCCAAAGCAATGGGAAACACCCAGACATATCCCAGGCGGAAATTAACGCCATAGAAAGATGTCCGCAGTTCAACCTAGACAGAAACTATAGAAAGAAAGAGATTGTCATCTTCTCAGACAGTCAAGCAGCTGAGCTCAACAACAATCTGCTCCAGAATAGTATGAGAATGTCTAAATAGGCTTAATGAACTAGGCAAGAATATCAAATTATCCCTTCAATGGATACCAGGACACGCTGGGATAGAAGGCAACGAAAAACAACAATTGGCAAAAGTAGGAGCATACGCTTTTAGGCCCGCAATCTTTCCGTGGCATAGGGACGCACACCTGCAAGGAAAAATTCAGGAAAGAAGAGCGAACCGAATGGATTAGTCTATGGGAACGCCTTCCAGGGTTAAGTCGACATAGCTATTTCTAGAGCCCTCTCACGCAGGAAGATCAAAACACCTTATAACACTGAGTAAGAACAATCTTCGCATCCTTCGGCTTTCTTACCTGCCGGTTGAGAAGGCACCTGGAGAGAATAAAAATTGAAAATGAGGACAGTTGCCGGTTCTGTGAGAAGGGGGAGGAAATTCCGAACACCTTCTCATGGAGTGCGAGGCTTTGGGTGCTGCATCGTCGAACACGAGGAACTTCAATCCATAGAACCATCTAGACTACTTGCTTTTATCAGATCACTGAAGCTGGATGAGGTACTCTTATTGAGAGTTACATCAACGAAATCACCATGTAAGGGGGACACAATAGATCTGCATAGGTCACAGTGTATTGACACCACCCTAGTTCCTTAATTCAAAAATTAACGTCGAATTTGTGGTACATAGCTCGTAGTGGGATTGGCTATTGAAATTGTGCAAGGAAATAGTCGTGGAGTGTGCATGTAGCCGTATCTTCATCCCTTCGATCAGTAAAAAATCGAACAGATTCACTCTTCAGAAGTCGACGATATTGATAGGCAGTAAGGTGTACGGTAGAGAGTTTTTTTGAAATACCTTTGTGGAGGTTTTCTACCAGCTCCATTTTGGAGTCTCCGGCAGTAGCTTTTCCTTATTTATTGGAGAATTATCTTCTTGATGCCTAGACTCACTCTGTAACCGGTATTTACACTAGTTTTGTCAGAGGTTTTGTCTCGTCCGCCTTTTGAGGCTGCTTAGCAGATTTTGGCGTCAGAAGATTTTAAGAGAAATCTTTAACAGGTTGTGCGTGAAGAATTCTTCTATCTGGGGCAGTTTACCTTGTACATGAGTTTTTCTGCTGAGGATTTTTTTTCGGTTTTTTAGGGGGTTAATGGACTATTTTAACAACGTTTTAAGTCGTACTTTATGGTTGTACCCAACGTATTGTAACTAAAATAGAGCTAGTTAATATTGTGACCTAGAGAAAGTTGTAAACCGAACATGATCATGTCCTGGGTAGCTTAGTAACCGGCTATTAAACGCTTATTTTCATTCGCTTTACGTGTGTTTTTATATATAATTATAGATTTTCATATATAGTTAGTTTGATTTGTTGCATAACCGGTAAATTATTTTGAGTACCGTCTCTAGTTTACGTTTTAGACCTAATTAGTAATATAATTAATAAGTAGTAATAAACCAATTTTCTGGTTACCTACCTCTCTATCTGTTTAATTCATTATCTTTTAGTATTAGTGTCCCAAAAGGGAAGTAAATAGTAAGTATAATTGAGTTGAATTAATTTAGAATAATAATTGACTCATTCTGATCTATTTTTGTTTTGTGTTGGGTGCCTGGCTTTATTGTTTATAATTTTTCTCATTAGTAAATTTTTGTCGTCCACTTCTGTTTTTATTATTCATATTTTATTTTGTTGCGAAGTAAGTCAGAACGACTTCTACATACATATATTATAATTTGGAGATTTTTTTACTTGTGTCGTCTATAAGTTGGTGGCGCCTTTTAAATAATTACCGATATTTGAGCTAAGGCCGAATTTACATGCTTCCAAGATTCCTAATTCTAAATCTGAATTGAAACTAAGTAAATAAAATTAGAAGTTTATTACGAGCATTGCAAATACTTAACTAAAATATCTGTTGATATTTCAAAAACAATTTTATATCCTTTTGTCCTGTTTGATAGTGTTAAAATTAAGCGTTTTTACTGCATCGTTAATAAAAGTTTTAATGAACTTTATAATAAACCTGTTTTCGATTTATTAACCTAACCTATATAAAACAGGATCATAATAGATTTTTATCATTTCATAGGGAATTTGCTCCTATAAAAAGACAGGATTTTAGTTTTACTATTAAAACTTTGCGTTGTCATTTTTAACACCCTACATAGTGAATGAAGTCTTTTAGAATTCGATACTTCTCGTTTTCTAGACTGTCTGGACTATCATCCAATTTTGTGGTTTATCATTTTCTACTTCTCTCAGTGACCTCTCAGTCAGTCCAGAATTATTTTACTTTCGCATATATTATTCTGCCTTCTCTTACTGATAACAGGTTGACAGTTTTATTCTTATTTAGTTATACAGTTATATTCTTCGATAATTCGTAGAATTGGCTCAATCTTATATTATGCCAGCTCCCTCCAGTATATCATCTATGATGATTGTGGGCATTTTCTTGGATTTTCAATGCTTTTCGTTCATCTATTTGGTACTTTGGATCTTGGCTGATATCTTGCTTTTCTTCATTTTTTAAACTGGGTATAATAGGATAGAATATTATGCATTTTTGGCATAGGCCACCCCAATATCATATCCAAAAGTATTGATTAATAATTACTGTGTTCCAATTTAAGCATGATTAAGTCTAATACTGATATTGCGACGATATACTCTAGCGAAAGCCGCAAAGCAGAGTCGCAAAATATTTTTGTATTATAATTCTCCCTAACGGGCAAAGAGAGAGACGTTTCCATTTCCCAGAGATTCCACACATTTGCCAATTTATTTTCATTATTCCATTAAACAGAAAGCATGTTTACCCTTGCAAATTGAAACAAAACCCCCATTAGCGCTATAATAACATCGCAGAGGAAAAATCACGTTTTGACAAATTTTTATTTAAATTTTTGTATTTTACGTGAGCTGCTTTATTTTACTGGAATGAAAAATCTATTTTAGCCCGATGCGCGCAATATCGTTGTTTTTGTTGTACGAACTAAAATATGCAATTACAGATTCTTCCATTTAGTTCTATAGATGTATATTTATTATTTTCCATGAGAAAACAAATAAATTGCATTAAATGGTATCAAAGCAAGCACTTTATATATGTATTTGTTTTGTTATAATTAAACTACATTGTACAATGACATTTTAATATCGGGAAAAATTTAGAAATTAAATCAAATTTCAATTCCAAACATTAGATTTCTTACGGACAAAGACTTGAATATAAGCATTAGTAAATAAATATACAACTAAAACTAGGAAGGGCCTTGCTAGAGAATCAACGAGGCAATGGCGACCAAATTTCTGTGGGAATAAACAGAACCTTTCAGTATTGTCAACAGCCTCTTCGGAGGGTGGAAGAACAAACTGAGGTAAGGGCACTCTTTTTTCCCTGGGATGAGAAATCATCCCAAAAGGCAGATGAATCAGGAATGATCAATGGCATAAGAATGCAGAAAGCACCGGAAAACTACTGCATTAAAGACTCGTAAGAGTTTTCCAGGAAAAATCATCATGGAAAATTGTGGAGAAGTGAAAGATATTGAATCTGATGCGATGCGCTTCGGTTCGGTTCAGCTTGTATCGACATCAGACGGTTAATTTTAACCATTAGTTATGTTATCCAATGGTTATTTCTCGGGCGCCACCTTTTGCAATAACGTGGTAAAGGGCCCACAGCGCACCGGGCAGCCTGTTACAGTAGGCTGCCTTCGAAACTTTCTTAATACTAGCAGTATGAGGGCGGTTAGTCAAACCAACCTTGCATTTTTGAGTAGAGCATTGCTATTTGGCACAGTGGTAGTATATATCCATAACTCACTTTTAAGAAGTGGAACCAAGTTTGCAACCACGGGAGAGCAGCGATATGGCGGTTTATATACCTGCCAGGGGCAAATTTGAGGAAGTCGCTAAACGAGCACGCCCGCCCTTTTCTATGGGTAACTATCACTCACCAATATTACGAGAGGTATACAGGAACGTAACAGAACCATGTGCTAGCCGCGTGGTGGCAGGTTGCCTACTCCCTAGGCGCAGAAACTATTGAAATCGATTTTGGAGTGTTAAGCTAGGGATTTTTGTAAGTCAGTCCATTTCCACAGACAAAATATAAATACATCAGCTCCAAATGTACCCATACACTCTTTTTAAAAAGGAAAAAAGGTTTAAAATTGGTATTTATGATTCATTGTACTAGACGTAATCACAGAATGTACTAATACAAAATCTATTACGTCACAAATTTGAGCCATAAATATCAGACTTTGGCACTTGTTTGCCATTAATTAAGGTCCTTAGGGCACGGACAACTACGAAACTCATGGCAAAGTACGTTTTATTGAGCGAAGTTGCATTTCCCATTGCATGACACAAGCGTTTCTTTACAAGCCTCTTGTGCGGTTAGTTCTATAGAGCAACTTTCATCCAGGCCGGCTTTCCAGCCGCACACTGGCGGTGATGGCAGGTTCAAGTCGTTCAGGATTGGGGAGATTGCTTGTCTGGCCTTCTGCGCCTCGTAAGAAGTCCTCAAAATTTGGAGATCTAGGAAATCTTCGGTCGGAGGAATGCTGTCTAGGGGTTTTCCCTTAGCGAAGAGTGCCCGACAGCATTTGATGAGGCTTTCGTCTGCTTAACACTCTAAATTGCATTAAAAAAAGAAGAGAGCTAAATTGTGGTAAAGCCGAGGTCCTACGTTTATTAGTATCTGTAGATATGGATACTCACGGGTCGTTCATAGCCATGTATACCAGGATTTGCATCCTCTCCCTCTTCTTGCATCGGCATCTCTAGGAAAGGGACGACTTCAGGGTGCAGCTTTAAGACAATCAAGGTTGTATTCTTTTCAATCTTGTAGAAACCGAGAGAGCATGGAATGCTGGAAGTACAGTAGATAATGCTGGCCCTGCTAAGAAATAATTAGTTAAATGATTTTAGTGTTATAATTGCCTAATGCCGAAGAGATTTCGTGAATAGGTAGATACTTATGTTGCTTTCCAGTCTTTAAGTGAATCCATTTCCCAACCTCCTGTAGTTTGGCCCAGCATGATATAGCTAACACAGCCAGATCTATATCTGATGTTTTGATCAAAACCTTTCTGTATCCATACTTTATCATGTGAGCCAGATACACAAACATGCGAGAGTCGGCTTCTTCATAGTTACATGGAGTAAGACTAGTGATATTAACATCCGCATGGATTGACGTTAGGGAGTTGTCATATCTAGACACAAGAATGGACTTATTTTTTGGTGTGTACGTAGATATGCTCCTAGCCAGAATGCGATACAGATCAGTTCAGTTTTCGGAATTCCGAAGGAAGCTCATCCAGTTAGTTGTCATTTTATTGTCTATCTCTAGCTGAGGACCGATTCCTCTTTTCTCGCAGGTCAGCGCCCTCAGGTTTTTCTTAAGGTACCTGTTTGACCAAAAATACTTACGTTAAACTCAAACAACGTATCTTATATGTATTAAAGGTTTCTGATTCAAAGTACTTTCAAATCCCAAACTGCATTCAATCGGGAAACCGTAGAACATTCCCTCCCTTCAATGAATACCAGAAAACTTTTTTGACAAAGTTATAGAAAATGAGACAAAGACCCGGCTTCATCAAGTGTATAATCGATCCTCCATCCAAAATCTTGGCTTGGGTATTGGAACATTCTGCTGCAGATTTAGACGAGCAAGCAAGACCAAAACCTCTGACTTAGCTGTAGACCTCATATTGCCGTTTGTGCTTGAGAATGCTGGCGAAAATTCGTGGTTCTCGTGGCTGAATAACTCGTCGAAATTAGCCGGTTTTCAATGCTTTAATTTGGCTCTTTGCTCTTATTGTTGTCCTTTGGAACTGGAGAATCGCTAAAAATTAGTAGCTTATTTCGTTGAATTGGCTCAAGGATTGACACAGTTCCTTGCTCAAGTCTCTCAATCACAAACTTTAACCACTGGTCTCACCCTAGAGTTTCCACACTTATCACAGCCTGCTTAGAGCTTTTAGAGGAGCACTTACGATTATTCAAATTGAATAAATCGTCGGTTTCCTCGGCGGAAGAATTTCCTATTAGGATGAAATTACGTTAAAATAATAATAAATCCATCGATTATTATGTTTTATTTATATGCACTTTCCTGTGGATTTATCAATTTCTGCGCCTAGAGGGTAGGAAACCTGCCACTATGCGGATGGCAGTTATGTTTCAGAATACTTCTCGTATTATTTGTGAGTGATATTCACCCATAGAGAGGATCGGGTGTGCTCGTTTAGCAGTGTTCCCAAATTTGCGCCTGGCAGGTATGCAATCCGTTATACCGCTGCTCTCCCGTGATTGCAAACTTGGTTCCACTTCTTAAAAGTGAGATATGGGTATGCACTACCACTGTGCCAAATCTCAGTGCTCTACTCAAAAATGCAAGGTTGGTCCCAATACCGCTGATTAACCGCCGTACTACAAGATAAAAGCCAGAAAGAAAACAAACAATTTCAAAAACCTAATACAGCATTTCTATTGACAACTTGAAACACAAATCATGGTTTACTTAATGCCCTGATGAAACCTATGTTTACCTAAAGTATCAAATCTCAAATAAATTATTACCAGAGGGGGGAGGTGTGGTATGCGTAACGGTGAGAAATGTGAATGTAGAAATAGGATTAACGCCGCGATATCAAACGATAAGAAATGGTACTGTAAGAACGACGAAGCTAATTTGATTACGGTACCCGCGAGTCCAAGCTCTAGGATCACGCCTTCTTCAACGGTCCGACCACGGTACAAAAAAGCTTCTCCGGACACGAATACACGCGGCCTGACGAAGAAAGGATTCGCGGCGAAAAGGAATGATGACGGTAAAGATGAAACGATAACGGTGGTATAGGATGATAGTGCGACAACGGTAATTAACCTGCTGGGGCTTCCTGCACAGATGATATACAATTCCCGAAATATGCATGCGCGAATACATCACTGCTTTTCGGTCGTACTTTGCTACTACGATTTTACGCCTTCGTGGTGGCGGTAGGCCAGATAAGGAATGGTGGTAGGTAGGTTGAGTGTAGTGGTAGAACCGACCGGACTGAAAAACTAAGACAGATAGGGAGATACTATCCCCTCAAAACTCTTTGCACTGACGCTAGCCGCTGGGATTGGGAAGAACACGGTATTAGGATGGACGGTAGGATGCTCAACCATTTGCGATTGTCAGAGGAACTCCAGATAATGCTCGAACAACTAACTACATCACGCATCTGCAAAAGTGGGCCTTCGAATGAATCTTTCCAAAATTAAAATTTTAAACAGAAACGAAGAACAAATTATAGTCAATCAACAGAGAATCGAAAACGTCCAAGAATATGTATATTTGGGGCATGTCATAAGACTCGGCCAAGAAATCCAAACAGCCGAAGGATTAAACTTGGATGGGCAGCTTTTGGTAGATTGAACTATATATTCAAGAGCTAAACTTCGAATAGTCTAAAAAGAGACGTTTTTGATAAATGCGTTTTGCCGGTCATGACTTATGGCCTGGAGACGATTACAGTGACGGCACGAAACGCCAACAGACAAAGGGTGAGCCAGAGAGCTATGGAAAAAGCCCTGACGGGCATCAGCCTTCGCGACCACATTAGAAATGAGGACATTCGTCGACAAACGAAGATGACTGAGATCATCGAGAAAATATCCAACGCTAAATGGTCTTGGGCTGGAGACTTAGCAAGACAACCAGAGGAATGATGGGCAAAAAATAATTATGTTGGAGAACAAGCTTAACAAAACGTTCAGTTGGCCGACCCCATAACAGATGGACCGACGACATCCGAGCCATAGCTGGTAAAAACTGGATGAAGAGAGCACAAAACCGGAACGATTGGAAATATTTGAAAGAGGCCTACATCCTGCAGTGGATAGATAGCGGCTGAAGAAGAAGCAGATGTTTTTGAAAAGCCCTTAAAATATAAGAAAATATTATATGTTCCATTAAAAAAAGCAAGTTTGATGTATATCTAAAAATATTAAACTACTGGAAGAAAAGTGAATACGCACTGCACCCTACCTAAAGGATCTATCAGAATCTGTATTCACCAAGGTATCAGATAATTTCGCCCTGTATCTCATAAACTAAGAGGGCTATGAATATTTGGTTTGCGGTAACGAAAGTACCCCAAAAAATTAGAACAGTAAGCCGTATATGCATGTTTATGTCATTATTTGCAAAAAGGGATCTAGCATAGGGTAACGCACGAAAACTGCATACTCTGTACAGTGCCCGCTACATAGTTGGATCCATATTGAATTTTGGTTTGTTATTATACTTAGATAAAATGTTGTAAGGGCAAAAATCTCTGCCTCTGAAAGGACTCAAAACCCGATGTGACAAAATTGCCACGTGAAGTTAGGTATCTCTCAGAATTGATATTTTCCTAAAAAATCATCAAATAGTGGTTTTCTTAATTAAAAATATTTTTAATAGGAAAATATATATCTAATGAGTCTCTACCTCCATATCACAAAATTGTAATTTTTCAAATTTTTTGAACAGCCACTATATCAAGCTATCAAGCATTGTCTAAAAATAATAAAATCATGTTAATTAAGGGCGATTAACCACAGAGGATAGTTCACATTTTGCTAATATGTAAATTATTTAAGCCGATTAAAAATATGGGACGAAAGATAAATAAATTATCTTGGACGATATGCCAATTTTTAATAAATTTATAATTCAAATTTTTTTTTAATATATTTTTCGTTAACCTTATATTAACTTAATATTATACAGATCTATACTCCTACTGCAGAAAAATCAGATGAGGAGATTGAGCAGTTTTATGAACAAATCAATCAAGTTCTAAAGTCTATAAAGCCAAGAGACATCACACTCATCCTTGGAGACTCCTGCCACGCGCTTTTCTTGCGAAAAGGAAATCCTTTTTTTTTTAAATTAAAAAAAAGGTGAATTAAAAATTAAATTAAATTAAGAGATGTTCAAAGCTTGTGGAGCTAT
>MU187667.1:30737-71169 GCA_016904865.1 Pissodes strobi | reverse complement strand
GATGGCTATTTCAGTTTTTTTATAAAAGTACAGGGAAAGTCAAAAAATCGCCTTGTCTAGTCCTCCTTGGATAACCCTGTACAGTGTGGCTCATTTATCCCTTTAACGTTCTTTGGTATATACGTGTAACCACCGTGTTAAGCCGTTATTTTGAAATATAATTCTAATTACGCGCCATGTCAGATACATCAACTGCCACTGAGTGTTGCGAACTTTCAGCAGTTGGTTGCACAAAGATTCTTTGTGGTTGGTTGTAAGACTTGCAAGAGTGCAGACGTACGCTACACTGTGGTACAACGTATATACCAAAGAATTTCAACGGCAAAAAATATTAAGGTTTTTTATGTTTTTAGATATATTTTTGTATATATTTATGAGAAAGAGTGCTTTTCGTTAATTTAAATTGGTAAGTATTATCTAGAGGTGTTTACTGCGTAACTTAAGTCTGATTTTGAGTGCCCAATTCATAATTTTAGGAGATAAAACATCATTTATTTGCAAGCACAAATAATTTTTGTGATTTTGTTACATATTTTGTTTAATTTTTTCAATAAGGACTATACTTCTTTCACTATACATATAGTGATAGATGTTTTATATATGCCTCTAAATAAGATAACTGTTAAAATTTTAATAATATTTCTTTGCGCTAGGAAAATTTTCATCATTTTGTTCAAAAATGTAGGATTTTATGAATGTGCGATTTCATAACGAGAATAAACAAATTATATTGTCATTATGGTGGATACAAAGGCATTTGTGAGGCCTTTCTACTAATGCATATTTTATACTTATACATACATTGTTTTTTTTTATCAAATAATTACATGTTTGGTTTAGTTTTGCTGACTAGTTTTATCAGCTAGTCATTAGAAGTTAGATCACTTAGTTATTTGTGTTATTTTGTTTTGTTGTTTATTTGCCAAACAATATGTTTCGTTCAGTTTATTATAAATTAATCAGTTAGAAATGCATCGAGTATATCATTTTATAATATTCTGATTTTACCGCAATATAAACATTTGTTTTTATAATGTGGTACCCCGTTTGTACCAGGGATCATTAGTAATATATTTGGTCTATAAAGGTCTCTGGTAACATGGTTTACCGGGCAATATGGGGGTGAAAAAAGAATAAATGTCGAATGTTAGCCGCATATTGTCGTTCAGTATCTTCAGGAGACTGCTTAGTTTGTGTTTTTTATATAAAATATATTCAGAATAATTTTGCCCGTTAAAGGGTTATTATGAGAAATTTCTAAAATATTATATTTTTATATAACTTTTAAACTTTAAACTAACATTAAAAATTTAAATGAAAAAATCGTTAAAAGTATTTTTTTTCGAAACTCGCTATTTTTATAATTTTACCTTTTTAGCATTAAAAATAAAGCCGACTTTGTCGGTCTATTCGAAAAACTTGTAGTTTTTGAAATATTGGCAATTTAACATTTTTCTATTGTAAAATTGCTATACGGCTTTTAAGTTTTGTTATTAATTGGCCATGACGGCGAGGCGTGACGAAAAAACAATCGAGCACTACAGAAATGACACTATTTCTTGTCCTCTGACAATACACCTACTTATGGCCCCAGCTGGGACGATTCGTCGGGCGCAGCTGTTCTAGCAGAAACAACAGTCTTTCTGTTGCATCGTGTAACATATAGTGTCAAAAGCCCCACCGCATGGATAACCTCCTATAATGTGTCTAGAAATATAAAACGCTGGCCAATGGTAGTCTTCTCCTCTATGCTAAAATGCGATATTTATAATTTGTAAATTATAACGTAATCAGGTGCAGTGTATCCAAGCGATCAACATGTTTGCCACGTGCACATCAAACCTTCTAACACAAACTGCCATAGACGTATCGATAGCTGGTCTAAAAATTGGAGGCTACCTATGCGGTGGGGATTTTAATACTATAGATTACCATACACGAAGCAAAAGAAAGACTGTTGTATCTGCTAGAACAGCTGCGCCCGACGAAAGGTTAATAAATTAATCATCCCGGCTGGGGTAATAAGTAGGTGTATTGTCAGACGACAAAAAATAGTGTCATTTCTGTATATATCTGGAATTTGGCGAGGAATTCAAAAATGTCCTAATACAGAATATTATATTTAAAATAAAGAAGTTCATACTTGTCCACGAAAATTCGAAGATCCTGTATATATAAAAATATAATATTTTAAAAGCTTAAGTAACAACAAACAACTTTTGTATTAAACTTTTTTTGTTACACCCCGTAGATTCTGTTAATAAACGGTGGGCCACCCTGTGCCTACTTATTACCTGAAATAATTATCTTTGATATGCCAAGCTCATTACTATGGCTGGCTCGGAAGTAACAAAATAGAATAAAGTTTTATGTAGCTTTATTCGGTGATGGCTAGTATAAGTACTTTCTTAACTAAACCGAGTCTTTTTTTTTACAGAATTAAACCAAAGAAGCTACATCCAATATGGCAGTCCAAATTCTAGACGAAGATCACTTTGCTATCAGCGCCATAGTGACGGTTACCATGCAAGTGATTTTTTTCCTAATTGTTGCATTTTTTGAACTGGATAAAGTTACTGACTTCGCAGGAGGAATAAATTTTATGATCTTGGCCTTGCTGACATTTTTCTTAGGACAAGGAGGTCATAAGGTAAACATGTAGTATACTAGTAGTAATAAAAAAAACTATTCCACGATAACATAATGAAAAATATAACAACCTGATGTCTGAACTAGTTTTCCTCTCAGCTTCCAAACTAATTCTTTTTTTTTTAACGCTTAGTATGGGCGGAGCTCAAGTAAACACAACTATCTCTGTGCAACGTTTTCATTAGAAGAAAAGACAGCAGCAACCATCACAAAAACACTAATTTATTTAGCAAAAAGTTCTGGATCAGTAAATTATTTGATAAAACCCACCTCTAGATAGTCGGCTTCTACATACCTTTGTTTTTCACTTCAGAGTTTCCCAAAGCAGTTAAAGTTCTCGTGGTCATCTCAGATCATAAGTGAAAATTATATTTCATAAAAATGTTCAGGTAATCGCTTTCTCGTGCAAATAAGCTAAGCCGCCTCTGTCGCTATATTCCTGTCGACTAGATCTTCACTCACTATTTAAATTCTAGATTAAGTATTAAACTTGCTATAATTTTACGCACGATACGCTCATTATCGTGATTTTACGTAGATATACGTACAATGCTTTACCTACATCCGTGCGGTAAGTACACATAAACTAATTTAAGTGTAGTAAATAATACTTTACCACACTGGTGTCTTAAAATCGCATGCTTCCTAAAACACAATAAAAATAGGGTTTTCTTTAAATCAAATTTATTATTATTTTAATAACAACTGATAATAATACCTAATAGTAACATATTATAAACGTCAGTAAATCCGTCATTACTCGACTGTGTAGGCGGCCGTGAAGTTTCATTTTTCCTCCGCCTCGCGCCGGAGCTTTACTTTTCACTTTTTCGCCGGCGGAGGTAAAAGTGTTACCATAACAACATGGATACAAACAAACAACAAAGCAAGCGTCAACAACTCAAGAATTATTACAACTAAAATTTGTATTTATCCCTCAATTTGTGCACTGCATTTCTAAAAATCACTAATTTAGGAACATATTGGTTATTATTTAATCGAACTTACTCAATAAGTGCTTATCAATACGGAATTAAAACGCAATCGGAGACGCAGTTTTAAAAAAATAATTATTGTTGACAGTGTCCACTGACCGCTTTATGTTACATTACTATAGCAACGACCTGTGCCTATTCACCGACACCGGTCTAAGCCGCCTTGCAAACCAACTTATCTTTGATAATAATTATTATTATTACTATTAAAAAGAGATATTTTTGCATTAATTTGGCCACATTTCAAGAAAAAACAGCATATTTTATTTGGAGGAAAAGTTACTTTTCATGACTTGCTCTCTATTACCAGCCTCACTCCGTTCGGCTGTTCAACACGAGCGCGCCATGAAAAGTATCACTTTTCCTCCATATAAAATAATATACTATAACAAACGTATAATCTGGGCTATAATAAACGAAGATGATTACCTACTTTATACGAGCCTTACCATACGAACCGCTTGCGGCAAGTATTATAATCATGATAATATTGTTACGTTTTTCCCGTGGGTTCTGAACAAAATTACAACTTTACTATTTAAAACTAATACTCTCTTTATTCACTACCACTGTATACAATTGAACACACTAAAATACTCTTATAACTTTACAACTAATAGCTCTTTACAATTCAACACTGAATGATCAACCAACTATCATTCGCCTTAGGTCTGCTCCTTATAAACACAAATCTATCACGAATACTCGAGAAGTACTCCAAGGCCACTCAAAAACGTTCGGATGGTTGTTAGTCGTGACATTGCCTCCCTCTTAAACCTGATCGTCCCGATCAGATACTTCATGTCCGTGATATGCTTTCAGCCTGTCGAGGTGGACAACTTTCAGTTTGCTTCTGGGGCTACGTCTTTAATTCTTTTGATGGCTGTATGGGGTCCTTCCCAGCTTCCTTTCTTCCTTTGCGGATTATATAACCAGACTTTATCGTTCATCTGAAATCCCATAGAATTAGCTTTGAGATCATATCATGCCTTCATTCGGTCGCTGGGTTTCTCCGTGTTTTCTCTGACTAATTCATGGATGTATAGTAACTGTTCCTTAAGGGAGTCTGTGTAGTCTTGAATTTCCATATCCATATAGCTGGCGTTCCGAATAATAGGTCACAGGGTAAACGGAGTTCTCTTCCAAATAAAACCATGGCTGGTATTAGTCCTGTCGTGTCATGAACTGTTGATCTATAGGCCATCAAAAATAGTGGTATGCGTTGGTCCCAATCCTTCTGATGTTCATCTGCGACCTTTGACAAATGTTCTTCAATGGTCTTGTTAAACCTCTCAACCATGCCGTCTGATTGTGGATGTAAGGCGGTAGTCCGTGTTTTATGAATGTTAAGTAAATCACAGACTTTCTGAAAAACCTTGGATTCGAAGTTGCGTCCTTGATCTGAGTGCAGCTCTAACGGAACACCAAATCTGCTGATAGGTTATTCACAAGGACTTCTGATATGGTAACAGCTTCTTGATTGGGAATCGCAAAGACTTCAGGATATTTACTGAAGTAGTCAATTGCCACTAAAATGTACTTGTTACCATTATTTGTTTCTGGAAAAGGGCCAGCTACGTCAATGGCGATACGTTCAAACGGTAGGCCCACATTATACTGTTTCATTTTGCCCCTAGATCTTGTTTTGGGTCCTTGACTTGCGGCACAGGTTGAGCACTGCCGACACCACGATTTCACATCCTGACAGTAGTTGACCCAGTAAAATCTGTTGCGGATCTTGTGAATCGTTTTGTTCACTCCGAGATGAGCACCAGACTTTCCATTATGAACTTCTTCCAGAACTTCCAATATCTTCCTCCTTGGTACCACTAACTGTCTTCACTACTTTTCCATCGGCGTTTTCTCAGACCACTGCGCCCACCGAGTTTTAAAAGCAAATCCTTTAGTTGAAATCTCTCTCCAGCTTGGTCTTGGTTGATGTTCTTCTTTAGCTTGGTTGATGTCTTTCTTTAGCTTCAAGCTGATCCTTTCTAAGTTGTTCTGTGGTCCACTGCTGATCAACCTCAAATTTCGTTTGCCTAATGGGAGTAATTCCTTCTCGTTGATCTATTCTTTGGCAATGCTTACAATTATCCGCGCATGGTCTTCTGGATAAAGCATCTGCATTATTATGCAATATCCCTGCCATGTGCTTAACCTTAAAGTTATATTGTTGTAACTTTTCAAGCCACCTGGCTACCTGTCCTCCAGGCTGTTTCATATCCAAAAGCCATTTAAGTGCTGCATGATCAGTCCTTATTAAAAATTCTTGTCCATACAGATATTAATGGAAATGTTCAACAGACCATACTATTGCCAAAAGCTGTTTTCGGGCTACACAGTAGTTACGTTCAGGTTTCGAAAGTGTTCGACTGTAGTATTCGATAACTCGTTTTTCTCCTGCTTGTACTTGCGATAAAACTGCTCTGTTGCCGGTGTTGCTTGCGTCTGTGTCCAATACAAATGTACCCTTTTGTTCCGGATATCCCAATATTGGACTAGAACATAGAGCCGCTTTTAATTTCCTGAACGCAGAATCATAGTTATGATCCCAGTTATAATTTGCTCGTTCTTCAGTGAGCTTATGTAGAGAAGTAGAGATGCAGCTATATTTGCAAATCCATCAACAAATCACCTATAATAAGTACATGGTCCAAGGAAGCTCCGCAGCTCATGTCGGTCGCGAGGACGAGGCCAGTCCTTGATTGTTGTAATCTTCCGTTGGTCGGTTTGGATTCCCTCTGATGACACGACATGCCCGAGAAATTCAACTTTTTGTTGGAAAAGAAGACATTTCTTTGGATTCAGTAAGAGCTGAGCATTCTCGATTCTAGTAAAAACTTCATGCAAGTTTTGTAGGTGTTCTTCGAAAGTTTTTCCCATTACCATTATATCATCAAGATAGACCAGGCATGTCTTTCCAGTGAGGCCTCATAGAACAACCTCCATAAGACGCTCAAAAGTAGCGGGGGCATTGCATAGTCCTAAGGGCATAACTTTAAACTCCGGTAGAAAAGGCAATCTGTTCCTGACCTTGTTCGTCGATGCCTACTTGCCAGTAGCCGTTCTTTAAATCGAGTGTTGAGAACCAATGAGAACGTGCTACTGTCGTCAACATGTCGTCAATACAGGGAAGTGGATAGCTGTCTTTCTTGGTGACGTCATTGAGCTTTCTATAGTCCACGCAGAATCTGGTAGTCCCATCTTTTTTGGTGACTAAGACAACAGGATACGACCATGGGCTCGATGATTCCTCAATAATTCCATCGTCAATCATTTTGTTGATTAATGTGGTAACCTCTTGCTGCTTCGTCACTGGTAGCCTCCGAGCATGCTGCCGTATGGGGTGAGCACTTCCAGTGTCGATTTTATGTTTTATGATGTTTGTTCTTCCAGTATTGTCATTTTTTCTTTCAAAGGCTGTGCTCTGCTCTTTGATAAATTGTGTAGCTCTCTTCAGTTCTTCGAAAGACAGATGATGCCACGACTGCTTTAGGTGATGTCGAGGGTGTTACTTCTGACTGCGTTTCGCAACTGGTTACTCCCTACACCGGCTCGCTGGTGGCTATCACATCTCCTTTATTGATTTTGATGGAATTGGATGAAATATTTGCTAGCCTTATCGGTATTTCGCCGTCGGTTTTGACTAGTGCTTTGCCTATGAGGTGTTTGCAAGGCAAATCGTGGTGTTGGATAAGTCCGATGCAGCCTCCAAAATCCTTCTCCAATTTCCCAAATATTATCTGCTCGGTATTTCCGCTTATTCTGACAGTACATGCCGCCACTAATTTAGTCGGTGTGCCATCGTCTGCTTTGGTAAGGATGAACTCTTCGGTGCCAGACTTCAGAAGATTGCTGTCAAAAGAGAATCCATGTTGGCCAATGAGATCCATTCCCAAAATAAATTCGTCCTCGATGTCGGCGACTAACACTGTGTGGTGTAATTTAATTCTTCCAAGTTGAAGTTCGATATCCATTTCCCCAAGTACTTCAGCTGTCTCACCGGTAACCGTACGTAAAACTACATTCTTTGATATGGGTAGAACTTCTACTCTATTTACCCTGTTGGACCTTATCAAAGATACTGCCGCACCACCGCACCAGTGCCAACAGAGGATGTTGGCACTGGTGATTGGGACTGGTTGATCTTTCCTTTAATAGTTAGACTGTCGGCGGGTTTTCCTAGGCTTTTTATGGAGACGATCATGGGGGCTTTATCTTCCTTAGCCAACACCCGCCCCGCAATGTTGACTAATTAAAGTTTTCCTGATTTTATTTTGAGACCCTAGCGTCTCTGGATGGAGATCTAGACCGTAGTTGTACTCGGCAGTCTCTTTTGAAATGCCCGGTCCTGCCACATCTATAGCACTGATTTGGTGTATTTCGGTTACGTGGCCTATCTTCTATTGGCTCCCGGAATCTCCCTGTGGCCTGAAGAACTTCCGTTAATTTCTTCAAAATTTCGCCAATCTCAGTTAATTCACAGCAGTTTGCCGGCTTTTCTTCCTGGATGGATACAGCCCTGATTTTTGGCTTGGAGATGTTACAGGCCACCTCGATTTCTAGGGCTCTACCCAATACTTCACTGCTGTTATCAAATTTGGCTAGACGTAGCATTTTCTGGGTTTCTGGATCTCTGATACCATCCACGAAATATTGGGCAGCAAGTTCCTCTTGAAATTCTTCTGTTGCTCCCGGGTAGGCCAATTGAATGAGACGTCTAACGTCTGCCTCAAACTCTTGCAGGTTTTCACCAGGCTTCTGATGTCGGGACTTGTGCCTGATACAGTTGTCTTCTGTGTTGGTCTCTAAGTCGTCTCTCCAGGACAGCTACAAGTATATCATATTTCCCTTGTTGGCTGCTGGGAATGGTCTGCAGTAGTTCTAGGGCAGATCCGCGAAGCCGGTCCAGTTCTGCTTGCCGTCTACGTTCATCTTCTTCTCGTGCCGCTTGCCTTTTATCTTCTTGATCTTGAAACATTTTTGAAAGCCGGTCCTGTTCTACTTGCCTTCTACGTTCATCCTGTTCCCGTTCTGCTTGCCCTTTATTTTCTTGATCTTGAAAATTTTTCTGAAGCCGGTCCTGTTCTATCTGCTCTATATTCTTGGTCTTGTAAAATTTTCTGAAGCCGGTCCTGTTCTGCTTGTCTTTTATCTTATTGATCTTGACAATTTTTCTGAAGCCGGTCCTGTTCTGCTTGCCTTCTACGTTCATCCTCTTCCCGATCCGCTCGCCTCTCAGCATTTAAATTTTCCATGAAATCGGCCAACATTTTATTTATTTGCTCCATTTCTGCCATTTGTTGCGTCGTATTGACCATAGAATGTTATAAAATGTCCACAGAATCTACCAATCAAAACGGTCTCGTTGACGTACTTGTACCCTCTTCTTTCCTCGAAAAATACTTAACAAGTCTGGTTCCTTCAAAATCCAACTACTGACATCAAATGTTACGTTTTTCCCGTGGGTTCTGAACAAAATTACAACTTTACTATTTTAAACTAATATTCTCTTTATTCACTACCACTGTATACCATTGAACACACTAAACTACTCTTATAACTTTACAACTAATAGCTCTTTACAATTCAACACTCAATGATTAACTAACTATCATTCGCCTTAGGTCTGCTCCTTATAAACACAATCTCAAATCTATCACGAATACTCGAGAAGTATTCCGAGGCCACTCTATATGATTATCGACCAGGCCATCGAGATAATTCCAGCTTCCAGCGTTCCTGAATATTCGCGGCCGGTCGGCGATGACTCATACATAGACGCGGTACGCTGCAATACCAGTTCTATATAGAG
The DNA here is from genome assembly GCA_016904865.1 of Pissodes strobi. Taxonomy (NCBI): domain Eukaryota; kingdom Metazoa; phylum Arthropoda; class Insecta; order Coleoptera; family Curculionidae; genus Pissodes; species Pissodes strobi. The sequence continues at coordinate 61,710 of MU187667.1, read as the reverse complement.
TAGCACAAAAACGTTCGGATGGTTGTTAGTCGTGACAATATTCAGAGTGTATTATGGTGCATTATTATACATGAGTTATGAGTTAAATACTATACTTTATCTATAACCATCCTTAAACACACATAATACTTAACTATACAAAAATAGAAGGAAACATTTTAACATTTAGGTCAGCCGAGACGTCAACACATCATCATCATTATCATAAGCTCAGTTGTGTCCACTGCTGAACATAAGCCTCTCGTAATCTGTTCCACTTGTAACGGTGATGTGCGGACTGCATCCATCCAGTTCGGTTTGATGCGTTTTAATTCATCACTGATCAGTCCATCTTGTTGGCGGGCGCCCCCTACTTCAGTAGGCGTCATTTCTCAGTCTCTATTCAGAGATTCTTCTGGTCCATCGATTATCTGTCATCCTTGCTATGTGCCCAGCCCAGTTCCATTTCAATGTAGTGATTCTTCTCACGGCATCGGCATCTGCAACACCGGACCATCTCCTTATTTCATTATTTGGGAGTCGATCCCTAAGACTTACGCCCTATATTGACCTCTCCATAGCACGCTGTGTTACTTGTATTTTGTTTACTATCTTCTTGGTTAAAGCCGAGTGCATCCACCACCGAGTAACGACATTACGGGTTTCAAATTTCATGACGCCTGCGCGAAATAGACTGTTTAGCTGTCATATGACGAAACAAAGGATGTTTCATTTATAGTCAGGCGGTTGATATATTTGTTGCGATCATGGGTCAAGTTTCGTTTAGCGGAAATCGATTAGGAAAAGAATAAAATTATTTTTTGTTATTAGATTTTCTCTCTCAACGCAGGACAATCAAAATTTTTCGGCGCATGATTTGAAAAAAAAACTTGGCTAAGAGTGCCTCTCTACCTCTCTAACCCAAGTTAACCAGAGTAAAAAAACTCGTCACTATTCCCAACTAACCAAAACCAACCACAGCTCTTCCAAACTAATCAATAGAAACCAACACTCACCCAAACTAACCAAAACCAACTCAGACTAATCAAGATTAACCGAAACTAACCAAGACTAAGCAAAACTAACCCTAATTAACCAGAGTAAAGAGACACCCCCAACTAACCTAACCAACTACAGCTAAGAGACACCCCAAACTAACCTAAACCAACTACAGCTAATCCAAACTAACCAACACTAACTAAAACCAACTCAAACTAATCCAAACTAACCCAGACTAACCAAAACTAACCCAGACTAAGCAAAACTAACCCCAATTAACTCAAACTATCCCAAACTAAGCAAAAATAATCGAAACTAAATTTAATTAACCGAACAAGCGCAATGAGACAAGCGCGCTACGCGCTTGGCCAACCCTACCTAATACAGAACCAAAATTAACTCAAACTAACAAAACACATGGATCTACTATGTCAATTTAAATAATTTCTATAATATTTTCCATATAAAGAATTTCCGCGAAAAAAAATGTACATGTTTAAAGAGCAAATTACTAGCCAAATAGAATTATTATCTAATTTTCATCTCCCTAACAAATTTCCGATATTCAAAACTACAAAAAAAATTTACATTTTCCCTTAATTAAACATTTTCGGAATATCACCATTTTATTAAATGGAGGAGCTGACATGCAAAAACCGATAATTCCACTTTTTGTTTTTCGAGTTGGGCATGGATTTCCACTAATTTTGACATGCTCTATCGATTTTTAAACCGAGATGCGACGAAAAGCCACTAAATTCCCATGAAAAATAGAGAAAAATCATGTCTTTCATGCAAAACCCGATAAATCCAATTTTTTTTTTAAGTTTTAATATTACTTTTACTTATATTAATATTCCTTCAATTACACTTTTAAAAGGAGTTTGATGTCAATACGTTTTTTAAAATTTGAGTTTACTTTTATTATCAAAATAATTAAAAAAAAAATATTATATAGGTTCAAATTAAATGTTCTTAATAACTTTTAAGTAAAGTTCTAATTTTTATGAGAACATTGTATTTTTGAAAAGTTGCTTTAATGTACATTTACAATATCATTTTGTAAAAACAAACAAAAAAAAATCCAGCGTTGTAGGTACCATAGGAAGTGACAATAAACACTTAATGTTCCGCAATTAAAACTGTGTAAATACCTTTAAGATGGCACCCAGTCGCCATCTTAGCAAATACAACTAGGTATCAATTTTATGTCAAAATGTATTTTTTACCCCCTACCAGCTCTATCCCGCATGCGTTGCAATGTTGTGCAAAGAAGGACATATAGTTTGTTATTTATTTATTTCATAGAAGTGCTTTTAGATACACAATATTTTTTCTTGTTAGGTCTGGTGAGTATACAAATAAGTCTGATGGCTGTTCGACGCATGAGCAGGAGACAAATAGACACATAGACAGTCATTCATTTTAATATTTATATAGGTATATAATATATATAATATTTTTTTTTAGTTTGGATTGGTCTTCCAATCAACTTTCAGTTATATTAATTTCACTTAGTCTCAACTTATTTTACTTATTTAAATTGGTTCCGATACGTTATAATCAATTTTAATAGGTTTGGTTAGTTTGGGTTAGTCGTCTATTCAACTTTCGGTTAATTTCACTCAGTCCCAACTTATTTTACTTATTTGAGCCAGTTCCGATACGTTATAATCAATTTTAATAAAATTGGTTAGTTTGGGATACCCGTCCAATCAACTTTCAGTTAGTTTCACTTATTCTCAACTTATTTTAATCATTTGAGTCGGTTCCGATACGTTTGCCACACTCTTTATATTATAACACAAATTGAATCATACCCAATGATACGATTTTTCTCGTAACGCGGGACGAATATTTGAAAACCATGTGACGCGGCCTTGAAAAATCACTCTCATGAAACCAAAGAAGTATTATGAGTGTCTCGCGACAGCTTTGATTTTGGCTGCCACCAAGGTAAAAGCGTCTCCAACGCCATCTAGTGTAGGTTGCGTTGACTCGAGCGATTGCATTCGATGTCTTCGCGATGCAATCAATTTGCAGCATGAGCCCTCTTGGTCGAGAAGTTTAGATGGTTAGGTCTCAATTCAACGACTATCGGCGGCCCGGGTTCAAACCCCGTTGCTTTTTTTATTTTTTTTTACGGTTAAGTTTCTAAACAGTTTTTTTCTTGATTTTGGGTATGTCTTGAGTTAGTTTTGGTTAGCAAACAGTTTTTTCTTGATTTTGGGTATGTCTTGGGTACGTTTGGGTTAGCCCCTGGTTAGTTCCATTTTCTTGAGCCCCCGTAGCGAGCGGTAGCGAGCAGAGGGCCATGCGAAAAGTGAAATATTACTTATTGTAATACGTGCCCGTACTTTGGATGCACTTTTTACGAAATATACAGCAGCTTGCATGTGTTTCCGCGAATACATTCACAATGAATCCCCCTTCTTTGTAGGTTTGTAACATTCGACTTTGATGGCAGCCAGAATCAAAGCTGCCGCGAGACACTCGTGAAGTATTCACCAAAATCATTTATATTGCAATACTATTTATGCTAATTTATTTCACCAAATTTGATTTTTCTAGGCTATAAATTAAAAATCTTTGTTTTGCGTGTGATAAAATAAAGCAAACAAAATATTTTCTTTTAATAAAGTTTTTCAATGATATTCATATTAATTCAACCGCAAATATCCTTATTTCATTAAGTCCACTTCAAATTGTCGACAGGGTAAACGAGTTCTTCACAATTTAACCAGTGAAATAGGTTGTTTATCCGTCAAACGCATCAAATGAGAGAGAAAGATGATTTGACCCCCAAAGCCCCAAACATCAAAGGTTCCGACGGTTTCTGTAGCTACTCGGTGGCTCGGTGATGGATGTACTCGGGTTAAAGTAAGTGTCTGCCCCACATATCATCACTACAAAACGCACTGATTAAATGCTTTTCTTTTTAAGCTTATGGAAATTTCCGATTTAAACACATCTTTAAGGTTACCAAATGCCGCCCATGCCAGACCCAATCCTCTTTGAATATCGGTTGTTTGATTGTCCACAATACCGAAACAGAATTTTTGCACTCGACACGCGTTACGCTAACCATGTTAGCAACATCAGGAGATGATTAAGACTAAAGTTTTAGTTAGTTTTAGAAATGACCTGTTCAATTTCGCGGCCCATCATGGGGAATTTTCCATATTTTCAACACATAACTTGTTCATAATCTCGTTTCTAATAGCAGGTGTTATAGGAATCCATAATTACACTTGTTTTATAACTAACTATATTAGCTATTAGCACTTAATGTTTGTAGACAAAAATAATATAAAGGTGAAATAAACAATTTTCAGAAAAATATAATTTATTTCCCACCAACCATTGATTGTTGATTACCTGCCAGAGGATAGGTGGACATATTGATTTAATGACTGTCTAACTCAAATTACAAATTTTTTTAATAGGTATTCTAAATAAATAGATAATAAACAATAATAGATATTGTAGATAAAATATCTAATGTGACACGTGTGGTAGGTTTCGTAACAATACCTGCTACAATAAGGCCTGACGGTTTACGCGTGACCTCATCAAATCTTGGCAAAAGCTAGTTACAGGCGTATATTTAAATGTGCAATTTCTTTTAAAATTTCACAATTTCAAAATTTAAATTTCAGTTTGTTTACTTACCTTTTTCTGCATACATAAATAATATTTAAGGGATTCCGGGTAAAACAAGGCTGCTAGTAATAAACCCAGCCCTTAGACGCGCATCATTCATTTTTTTCAAAGGAAAATGAAATTTCAAAGCAAAAACCTTTGAATATCCATTTTATCAAAATAGGTAGATGGTAAAATGTCACTACCCGTGATATTTGGATGAAATTTAGGTATGTTATTAGGGATGTCCTAAGCAACATTTTTTTTACCATGGACACAACCTTCTATATATGACAGATGAGCCGATATTAGCTGTCAAAAATTGGAATCTAATATCCAAAATCAGACTAACTATAACAGATCTTGTTGATCGAGATATCTATTTCTACTATACTAAGTCGATCAAGATAAATCGAAAAATGTCAACTATTTTGACACCTGTCAAAACCGTGCCAAGCGATTTCAGTTTTTGATATTTTATAATATGTCACTTGACCTTTTTTACTTGTATGAATATTCTGAGTTCACTGTGGACACGCGCCAAAAAGAAAATGATGACGTCATATTATAATTGCTACCGTTTTCAATCCTAAATCTAGTGTTTCCTATGCGTTTAGATCTGGCAGCACTGTTATCCAGTAGCGGTGTGCTATTGATATTTTTTCGAGTACTTAGATACTAGCACTTTCTCTTAGAATATCAGATACTTTGTAATCATAAGCTTCGTAATAGATATGTGGGTAGCGGACTCGATTTAATGATCTAAGCCAGTTAATTAGATATTGCGTTTAACAATATGAAATACAGTAAATACATTTTGCATTTTTGTCCATAAATATTTTTATTTGTTATTAAATAAACACACACAATTTTATACTCGCTATAGAAATATAATGTGTTTTGGTGGACATAGTTTTAACAAAAAAGTAAATCTAAAAACGCTTATAGAAAACTAAAATTTTAAAACTTAACACAGGCTCACAAACATCCCTCACTGTATTTTAGAACGACTACTTAGTTTATTATGGAACAAATTCACTTATCCACAAAATTCTCGATAAAACTAATTTTATTTAAAAGAAAGACGCCAGCATTGTCACTCAAGCGGTGAAAATCACAAACCAAAGGGATACCGACAAGTGGACGCAATAAGAATATGCTCTAATCGGCCATTCCACGCGGCACCGAAAACAGTTGTTGCCATATTCTCTATTCCTGCGTTTTCTAATTATTAGTCCGCTTTATTGTTGTTCAATAGGGTATTAATTTATTAATTTGTATGGTATGTCAAAAAAAGGAATTTAATTTCGAACTTAAAATGTGGGAACCACTATTATAATAGGGATATTAATAAAAAATATTTTTATGTGATGTTTTGTGTTTTATTTTGTTTTCCTTGTTTAGTTTATTCCACAAAAAGTAAATGAGTATGTCGAGTTGTTAAAGAAAGTAGTAGTTATTTAATACTAATTATTATTTATGTAAATTAATCTATTGCCTGTTAATTTTATTTAAACATAAATGCTAAATGAGAAATTTAAACGTTGATAAGTACTAACATAGTTTATACATGATGTATATTTTTTAAATAAAATAAACTATGTGTGTGATGTGTGAGCCTGTCCAAAAGTTTATTCTGCCTACCCTAAATATTCTTTCTGGCTACGGCCCTGGGCTTAATGCAGTGTGGGTGTGCCGAGTCAGTGTATTTGAACAATTAGGTGAATGCTAAGAATCTAGCCAATTTTGCATTTTTAGCAGACAAATAAATTTAAGATCATCATTGGAGGCTGATAGTATTTGTCTGGTGAAAGGTTCTTGATTTTTATCTAGTAAATGTTTTCCTTTAAAGGGGTTTTAACATTAATTATTCTCCACCAGGTCCATATAATATTAATAAACTCTGCTGTGTCTTGTGAATCTGACAAATATTAACAAAACCTTTCAGAGCCACTATAATAAAGGAATTAAACGTAAATACACATTCAAATTTGATAATATTTCTAAAAGTCATTAACTGCTAACATCTACATCTTCATCACTATCCTCATCGTCATCAGCAGTATTAACACTCAGTTCTCCAACTTGCTGTTCCATTATACTGTCCAACCTTCACATTCTATTTTCAACTTTACCCTTCACATGTTCAACGCACTTTCCCCAATTCTTCGCTGTTATTCTTTGAATGGCATCATTGAAAAATGCTTTGAGGTATTCACATTTAAAGGTAGTATTCCGCTGTGCTACAAAATGTATGGCGTCGGCCCATATTAGCTCAGTTGGATCGAGTTCACAGTTATATGGGGGTCGCCTGAGTACAGGGTTATCCAACGAGGACTAGACATATAGCCATCTTATGTAATTTTCTCCCGCGAATTCGGATATGTTCCGCAAAAAACAATTGAACATCAAAAAAAAGTGCTAGAGGTCACTTTGATATTTTTTTAAATGGAACACCCTGTATATTACTACATTTTTGGACTCTCTAGAAAAATCTAAACATATTTTGGGTATAATATCCTATACCTATCTTTAGCTGTTTACCAAATATTGACAGTTGAAAGTCGGGTACAAACTTTGCTATAAAGCTTATGTGTCGGCTAGCTCTGTAAATATCACGTGCACTACCGCAATAACGACGTTCCTACCACTCTACACTTTTACCAAAGAAAATAATAGGGGTATCGTAATATACTATAATGAAAAATATTATTTATTGTTTTCTTGGAATCTTATTGAAAGTATTTATTAAGATAGCGATAACCAAAATATTAACAATAAATATCATATTATCTATTGTTTGCGTATAGTTATTTTGTTTTGAAAAATAATATTTTTTTTTAGAAAACTTATGACAGTAGACAACTAATGGTAACCACATTTGTATGCATTTGGGGCATACGATTATCAGGATATTTATTCTACAGAATCATCAAAATTGGACGAGATAAACAGTTTGAAGATGCAAAGAGCAATACTATACGGTTTGCAATATTTTGGACTTTTCAGGTAAATGATGAATGAAAATGTGTGCTATTATTTTCTTAAATGATGAAGGAAAACAGTGTGCTATTATTTTCTTTGATTTGGGTTAGTTTCTCGAAATGTTAATATTTTTAGAAAATCTTATCATAATTGGTGATTTTTGACTATATTTATCCTGTCACAAACAGCGTTTTATAATCTTCATTCCGGTCTGTATACCATATCACTCTATGGCAAGTTATACTCGTTCCTCCAAAAGAAGATATTGGACCTTAAAAGCACTTTGCATTGGGCAGAAAATATTTCCGGAATTTCTATGAGCAGTATAAAACATCAGTACTTAGACCTAGTCTAAATAACCTCCGTTCATACAAATGTAACGTATTATCTCGACTTATAGAATAAATCTAGTTAAAGCAATAGTAAACATTTTTCAGTATATATTTGCCAATGACAATGACTCGATTCACTGCAAAACATCAGTTTCCATCCTTATCTTCAATATCAAAAAATCCCTTAAATTCTACGGTTTTTGAAGTGAAAACTTCTTTTGGGGCTTTCAGCACACTTCCTGGGTAGTAAATGAAACTAAGCCGTTATGTAACGTGTATTTTGTCCTAAAGCCCGAAGTTCCTAATGGGCGGTCGTCCTCAAAATATCTTTAGGACTTATTCCGCCATCTCGTTTAAATATATGTTTTCATTAATTAGCCGAACGGATCCGATTTATAAACACACCGTAAGATGGACAGAAACAATGCTAAAGCACCGCTTCGTAACAGCAGAAATAAACAAACCGTCAGCACAGTGAAAGGACGCCCTGAAGGAGGTGTTCTCTCTCCCCTACTGTGGACACTAGTAGTGGACAAAATCCTTAACACTCTGAGTAGAGCTGGATTTATAGTTCTAGGCTACGCAGATGACCTAGTAGTAATAATAAAGGGCAAACATGAAGGCGTAATGTCGAACCGCATGCAAAATGACCCAAACATCATCAAGAATGGAGCGAAGGGAGGGACTCTCCCTAAATCCTGGGAAAACCATTCTTGTCCCGTTTGCAAAAAAGAAGGAAGCTAGAAATGAGAGCGCCCATCCTATACGGAACACAGTTAACTTTTTCCACCGAGGTAAAATATTTAGGGGTCACACTGGGCCGTAAACTTACCTGGAACAAGCATCTAGAAAATACCATCTCCAAAGCCACAGCGGCAATCTGGACATGCCGCAAACTAGTTGGCAAGACATGGAGCCTAAAACCAAAAATGGTATATTGGACTGCCAAATAATAATAAAGCCCGCGGTTCGCTATGCCTTACTGGTATGGTGGCCAAAAACCCAGCAGGTCACCGCTCGGAGCAAACTTAATAAAGTGCAAAGGCTGATATGCCTGGAAATAACAGGGGCAATGTCAACGTGCCCTACTGCAGCCTTAGAGGTACTGCTGAACATGCCTTCTCTTCATCTCAGTGTGAAGAGGGAGGCGAATTAGGCAAATTCAAGCCTGGAGATTTTACTGGTCACCTGCCAGTGGCGGATTTAGAGGGGGGGGGGCGAAGGGGGTTTCATCGATATGGTGGGGAGAGTCTTGCTTTGGGGGACGTCTAAGGTAGAGTGCGAAGAAAATATTTTAGCGAGCATGTTTGCTTTTTCCTTGGCTGTAGTCGCCGTGATGCCACGTTCGTCTGTCAAAGGTGGGAGAGACGTTTCTGTAAAGTTGTTACTTACTGCCTTTGCTACCGACCAGAAATTCCTGGAGCCACTGGGGCATTGCAAATTTTATTCCTGATCCTTTGATTGTGTTTGTCCTTAGTTTCGTCGATAACACGCTTGCATTCGTTTCTCGCTTGGACAAAATAATTGCGATTTTCAGGGGTATGATTTTGCTGCCAGTACTTGTAGGCTTGCTGTTTCCTACCCACAGCTCTTTCGCATCTTTTGTCGAACCAGGGTTTTCCTTTTGATGGTAACTTGATGGAATTTGGGATGTAGGCTTCCATTCCTGAGGAGATCTTTTCGCAGCAGACTGACGGGTCGTCAGCGCCAAAGCAGACGTCGAACCAAGGAAAATCTAGGTAGAACTCCCTTGGATCGCCCCAGTTTGCAGAATTGTAATGCCAGATTTTGCGAGGCAATGGTGGATCCTTCTGTATGAGTGGCAATTCACAAACCGTTGTAATAAGTTTGTGGTCTGAAGTACCTAATGGCGGACCAACTGTAACTGTGTACTGGTCAGGATTGGTGGTTAGAAAAAGATCCAGGAGGGTGGCGAATTCGCCCCTCTCTGAGATTCGAGTTGGTTCGTCTACAATTTGAGTAAGCCCGCAGCTGATGGCGAATGCTTCAGCTTCTCTACCTTCGTTGTCGGTCTTGTTGTGATGTTTGAGCCAGTTGGTGTTGTGGGCATTGAAGTCTCCCAGAACGATTATTTCTGAACTGAGGAGATCAACCTGTATTGAGTCAAAAGTGGTAGCTAGTGTTGAAAAAAAGCTTTTGTAGGCTCTATCGCTCGGAGGGCGATAGAGACAACATATAAACTTGGTTAATCCCTTGGCGGTGAACTTGAGCCACATGATGTCAAGGTTGTTCGGTTCGAGTGTTTCCTCTCGGTGACATGAAAGGTCGCTTCGGACCAAAAGGCATATTCCGAACTTATGTCTAAATCGGGTATGTAAGTCGTAACCAGGATAAGGGTAGTTCACTGTTGTTGTTGTAGAACATACTTGTGTTTCTGTAAGGGCTAGTATGTGTGGTCTATTTGCTTGTAGATGTTGGTGTACCGAATTTACCGAATTTATGTTTGTATTTAGGCCTCTTATGTTGCAGAAATCAATTCTAAATTGGTTCGGTATCTTTGCTGTCTGTGAAATGCGGAATGAAGGGCTCCCAGGGCCACCCAGCGCCCGGAGATCCGAATGACCGGGGAGTTTACCTCCGGAATATTTTGATCCTGGAAGCACCATCATGTCCATATTATTATATTCCTACTGTGGAACCCGGAACCACCAGCGCGGAAACGGAACGTGATTCGGGAAAACCACTTAGCGCTTCCCAGTTCTGGTGGGGTGGTCTTTCACCGGACGATGCGAGTAGGCGTATGCATCTACCACCTAGGGCCGCTTCCACTGGATGCATCGGCCTCAGACTCTTTCCTTTGGTGGTCCCTAGTCTGACAGGGGTAAAAATAGGGTTTGTTGGGTCGCTCCCTAGTGATCAGCTTCAGACTTTGTACTTTGGTGTTCTCCAGCCTGGAGGAGGACGATGAGATTTGATGGGCCACATCCCGTGGCAACTCGGACTGACGGGGGCGTCACTCCCCGTAATCAAACTGCTCTCACCAGTTTGACGTCCCTGCCAGCTAATACAATGCAGCCCCTCTTGTCACAAACTATCATTGATCAGCTCCAGACTTTGTACTTCGGTGTTCTCCAGCCTGGGGGAGGACGATGGGATTTGACGGGCCACATCCCGTGGCAACTCGGAATGGCGAGGGCGTCACTCCCCGTAATCAAACTGCTCTCACCAGTTTGACGTTCCTGCCAGCCTGCATATAAATAATTGAACTATTAGTAAAGTATTCTGACAGCATAGGGGGATTATGAAAATGAGGTTTAATGCGCTTTTTCTGTCCTTCTAATAGGCGCAAAACCTTCACTTCAGCTTAGAAGGAACCGAGAGTGAATAATTTCAAATTACTTAGAAGAAAAATTTAAAGTTGGAGAATTTAAAATTAAAACTGTATGAATTTACGAGTGTCGATACGTAGGCTAGAACGAGTTGTCGCCAAGCGTACAAATTAAGCCCTAGCTCAAATGTCAGAGAGTAAGGGTGGGTTTATTTATTTAAGGCGCCACGGGCTTGTAAACGGCACAAGCGAGAAATACCCCAAAGTTGATATATGGAACTCGTTTTAGCTTAAGCTTTGCGACAAAATAACAAGATAACCAAAAACTTGTTTTTTTTCTATCAAGAAAACCGCTCAATAAAACAACAAAATTAGAAAATTAGATCAGATTCCAATGCCAGAAATATATCAGTATTAACAATAGAAAAATAATTACTCAAAAATTAATGAAAAACAAAGTCAGTAATAAGCAAATACTCAAATATTAACCAAAAAAACCAAAGTCAACGATAAACAAATACTCAAAGATTAATCAAAAGTAAACCCAGAACGTTTCAATTATTGAGCGCAAGTAATAAGAAATCAGATACTTACCACTTTTAGCGACCCTCTCCTCGGGAACACTGATATCAAAAGCTAATCAAATAAAACAGGTAGATAGACAAACAAAGAATAGGTTTATTACTATTAAATGGTAAATATATCATAGCTGATCAAAAGAAAGAGATCAGAAAATGACCAGTAATTCTAGTAGATTAATTTATTGTGACAACTATATTTCAATGAGAAATAGTAGGCTTTACTCGGGTACTTGATGGAGTAAATCACACGCTTTATTTAAACAAACGCAGAAATATTTAATAGGAATCTATGATGAACGCGTTATGCAATAATAAAAAAAACGTCAATAAAATATAAACGAAAGCCAGCGATACTGCAAATATCTACTCGTTATCTGAAAATTCAAGTAACTCGAAAAAACACTTAATCAATGGCTAATTAACGGACGTCAAATCATGATTTATTACAGAGCCGTATTACTAACTAACTATGTATATTTGGGTATCAGTTATGATACGTTAATAACAGCTGCAAAAATTAAAATAATTAGTCCGACATGGCGTTATTGTAACAACCAATCAATTATAGAATTTAAGGTATGTTAACTTAAGAGTAAGTACTCCCCGGTCAAGTTACCGGTAGGACATAGATAATGAACAGTTTGTTTGAAAAAAAATATATTAAAGGCAATAATAAAAATTAAGAATAGCGCAAAGTCTACTAGGCCGTAACAACAATAGTAGTTATCTGATATACAGGTATCTAACGTAAGCCAGATATTGTGAAAAATTGAGATTAATAAAAAAAACTAGTTCAACTTACAACGTTATTGCGTCAGCCGATTAAAAGTTCAAAATTCATTACAAAATCGGATTGGTTCTAGATTAAACGAATTTAACTGGATTTTAGAATTCGATCAAATAAAATCAGGCGTCTTAGGCTAGACAAAATTGCCCCAATATTTAAAGTTCAATTAAAAGAAATAAGAATAAAATAAATGTTACCTTAGTTAAGGAGAAAAAAGTTAATTTTTGTTCGAAAACAAAACAAAAAAATAATAGTTAGGGTTCGTTGGCTAATTACACGCAATTGTCACAAAATATATATAAACAAATAGAAATATCTCACTCGGTTGATGAGTAGCTCCTCAGGCAGCTTCCAGAAAAGAACTGCACACGGGAGGAAGAGACTTCCTTGACAGGCGAAGGACAGCAAGACTCTATAGGTAGTTCGGCTAGACAGGCGTAGCCAAGGAAAACCCTGTCGTTAGCGATACTCAACGATAGCAATATCCGTCGATAGCAATGAATCCGACGGTAGAAGTAGATCCGATGGTAGGACCCTGTGAAACAACAACATATTCAAGGTTCCACCTGTAACTCTTAATTGAAGAGCCCTTTAACTCGGTAATCAAAATCAACCATCAAAGAAAAGAGAAATCAGAACTAAAAAAAAACCAATAATTTACCTGTGTATCGGGTAGCCGGTTGCTTATCGCTAGATAGCCTTACAGTTGAACGAGAAGGCCTCTGTAAGATATTAAAAAGGGGATTAAAAATCCCCCCACGTGCATCATACAATGTTAAAATGATGGCGTTCACAGAAAGAAAAAAATGCAAAAAACTCACCTCGCTAAAGCAGCATTCAAATCCCACAAAGGGCAGTTTCAGACACCAACGCTTAATAAAAGATAAGGCACAGATATGGACTGAAACTATAAAAATGGCCCGGTTGGAAAATCCCATAAAAGGTAAAATCAAAATTGATTCCAACCGGTACCAAAATCTGCTGACTCAAGGAAAGGTCGACGTAGAGTGACGCCAGTAAATCGGAAACTCAAGGAGCAGGCCTACGAGACTCCCCACTTCGAAAATCTCGCTCCACCAATGAATACATGGCTTGACAAGTCACATGGTCCTCTTAATAATTCATCAAAGGGATTTAGACAATGGAAACCTGGGATTTCGATGTATCGGCATCTACCAAAAAAAACGCTCAGATTAGCCAAAAGGGCATTGTCATTAAACCACTCCATCTAATAAAATGTCCTAATTATTCCGAAGGCAATTAAGTAACTGCGCGCGATGGCCAACTCGACGCCCAATCCAAAAACAGTATGCGCTAAAGTTACCGACCATCAGTTGCCCGCGACGTCAAAGTTTCTCGGCGACATAGCTTGATTCACGGTTTCATAGCTTTGCAGAACCGGAAACACTAGAAACCACCGACTTTACTCTCGGTGTCCTTACGCGCCAAATTCAATCCGTCCTGAATTAAAATTTGTCTAGCGATGCAAATTTTACATTTAACTGCTTCGCCCAGAGCTCTCATCAGAACGATATGAAAGCCGGACGGGACCTACGAGGGTTTTTCGCTAATAAATATAATTACGCTTGAACCTATAGAAACGGCGACGAGTTCTAATGTTATTTACGCTTCGATATACGATAGCCAAATCTTTAAGCCGGTCCTTGAGTCATTTTTAAAATGTTTCCAGTAATAATATTTGTAGCAATGAACCCACAGCAGTAACTTTGATCTTACCTACAATTAAATGAGTATTAATATTTTAGGCTGTTTGGGTGTACATCGTTAGTCTTCCAGTAATAATAATAAATTCTCCCCGGCATTCCATTCCTTTAGCACCTAAAACAATGACAACTTTGGATTCCGCAGGAACTGGCCTGTTCATAATAGGGTTTTTGGCAGAAACCTATGCAGATTTACAGAAGTTTTCTTTTAGACAGGATCCCATAAATCAAGGGAAATGGTGTAATGATGGTAAGTACAGTACAAAGCGTTTCTTCAGTTACGACAAACTATTAATGATTAAATATAATTCTATACTAACAATATGGAGGTATCTATACAGCTCGTTAAAATCCGTACATGTTAATAAGTCGTTAAACCCAAATGATAAAAGTTGATGCCTTTAGAATATCTTTCACGTATATTGTATCTTGAAAAAGCTAAAGGTGTTATGCCAATTTTTGTTATCTAATTTTTTAACATAATATCATAAATTAGTTATTGGATCTTTTTTCAGCATCCAACAGCAGCAACAAAATTCTATATAAAGTGACATTTGCCCAAAATATTCGTTGTAGACATGAGTGATCAACTGATCAATAAGAAATATCAGTTGATCAGAATTTTTCGCTTTCCAACTATCAGTCCTTTAATTTTTCAGGATTCAATTGGCTGAATGCGATCTAAAAAGCGATAAAGACCGATTTAAAAATGAAATTGAAATGACATTTAACTCTAACAGCTGTTTGCCTGTTTCTTTGGTATTTTGGTTATATTCTTTTTTTTTAAGTCGTTTAAAATATTGTGAAATAACACTTTTCTTTTATTTTTGACGTATTAAATGGAAATAAAAGCAAAAACAACACAATGAAGAAAATAATGGAAAATAATAAGGTTGACAGTGAAACTTTCCTTACCCCGGTCGTGTGTTTACACGCCAGAGTATAGTATTGGCTGTGATCGTCACGTGGACTATTATTTCTTTGAAATAATTTATTGTCGAGGACCCTGTATTTTTAGCTGTGCGCGTAGCAGGTTCTTTTAGAGTTTGAATAAGTTTAAGTTTGTTTAACGAATCTTCGACTGTCGTACCTCTTGTCTCTAAAGCTAATAACAACAATAAAAGCCAATTTTCGAGAGAACACAATTTATTTTTTCTTCAAACGTCAGTAAATCCATCATTACTCGACTGTGTAGCCGGCAGTGAAGTTTCGCTTTTCCTCCGCCGGAGCTTTACTTTTCACTTTTCCGCCGGCGGAGGTAAAAGTGTTGTCATATCAACATAGATACAATACAAACAAACATCAAAATAAGCGTCAACAATTCAAGAGTTATTAAACTAAAATTTGTATTTACCACTCAATTTGTGACTGCATTTCTAAAAATCACTAATTTAGGAACAAATTGGTTATTATTTAATCGAACTTACTCAATAACTGCTTATCAATACGGAATTAAAACGCAATCGAAAACGCAATTTTAAAAAAATAATTATCGTTGACAGTGTCTACTGACAGCTTTATATGACATTACTATAGCAACAAACTGAGCCTATTCGCCGACACCGCACCGGTCTAAGCCGCCTTGCGAACCCACTTATCTTTAATAATAATTATTATTACTATTAAAAAGAGACGTTTTTGCATTAATTTGTCGACATTTGAAGAAAAAACAGCATATTTTATTTGGAGGAAAAGTTACTTTTCATGGCTTGCTCTCTATTACCAGCCTCACTCCGTTCGGCTGTTAAACACGAGCGCGCCATGAAAAGTATTACTTTTCCTCCATATAAAATAATATACTATTAATAATAACTAGACATTTATACATTGAACAACCCAGCGCACTATCAATTTTAAACCATAGGAAGTTTAGCAATTTAGTAAAGTAAAAGTTGTACAATTGAAATATAAATCATAACACAATTTTAAGAAATAAATCTCAACACAATTCAAGTAAAGAAATCCTTACGCATTTTATCAATCAATAAATTGGACAGTAAAATTGTAACAAATTCAATGGTATAAAGAATATATCCAACTTAATTTTATAAACATTAGTTATGATTGACCAAACTATGGTGACCAATTTGCATGAAACCGCTATCAAGAATAGGTGGCAAGGCAAGTAATGCCCCACGGCGAAAAGGTATACTTCATATTTACATTACATCCATTTCACCTCATTTGTTCGCCTCTATCAAACCGCCAATGGCTAACCAACAGACACTATATACCTAATTGCACGTAAGGCAGTCCCTTGCACCAGAAACGCTAACCTTGTATACTATTAACTTGCAGTGCATCAAAGATCTTTAGTTTTTATAATTTTTTTCACGCGGGGTGATACTCCAGCCGCGGGTGGATAGCACACCAGGCAGAATTTTGCTTTTTTTCACGCGGGGAAGGTGCTTCAGCCGCGAGTAATTTTTGCTGACCAGGCTAAGAGATACTTTTTTTAACGCAGAGGCGGTACGCCAGCCGCGGGACCTTGTTCAGTGGTAGATTTTGAATGTTTACAAGCTTCATAACCCATTCAAGTAATTTATTTTTAATTATGTGTAGTCAATATTAATAACCAATTTCAGCAAACCAGCCAAACCTATACCTAAGTTGTCTTTATGACCTCCATGTTTGATTCAAACCCTTTAAATATATACTTCACATTACTTTATGTCAAACCCTACATTGTGTCCATAATTCATTCTTGGAATCATTCCTACATATTTTATACCTACGGAGTGTTTACCATTTTCTTTATTTACATGGCCTAATTGGCCTGACTGAACCCGATAATCTTGTCTAATTTGACCGGGATACCGTTCCCTAAATCTGTACCACATTTATGCCATCGGCAACGAATATTTCTTTTTTTATGATTATCTTGAATCAACTTATGATACATGTAGTGAATTGGTAATTTGATTTTATTTATTAAAGTGATTTAACCATAGTTAATGACACATAAGTTTATAATCTTTTAATTCCCAAAGAAAGCGGACATAATTATCATGTTCGTCTCATGACACAAGTAACTTGTGTTGGTAAATTTATATTAGTTATTTAACTATCTTGCTTTACCAAACCCGATTTATAGAGTCAGATAACTGAATAGGTGTAATACATTAACCAAAGATGTGACCTATATTCTAATGAAATAATTTCTCACCTGTAATTTCACGCAGTTCACTTTGGACTAATTCAGGATCGGTTTGTTTTGACTCTACTGTCTTAGTACGTTTTCGCGTGACTTTCGGCATTTTGCTAGATAATTTAACTTTTACTTTAACTTTATTTTACTTGAAAAGCAAAGAAAGGGTTATAATCGAATTTGTCAACAGTTTCGCAGCCGCACAAAGACGTCGCTCTGTTGTCAAGAACCTAGATTACCCAATTCGCAGCCGTCGAAACGTCGCCAGAGGGTAACCTAACTTCATGTAATTATAACCCTTTGGTTTGCCAATAATTGGCAACAGTTTCGCAGCCCTTCAAAGACGTCGCTCTGTTGCCAATAACGTGGATTACCCAATTCGCAGCCGTCGAAACGTCGCCAGAGTATAACCTAACTTAATTAATACCTATGAATGATATGAAATACCTTTGCAAAATTTCTTTATTGATACCGTTGACTACGCCAGTCGGTTTCCCGTTGTTAAGCCGATAATATCAATGCAATTAGATATACAACATTCGAAGATGTCGCCAAGGTATATCCAATTTCTCGCAAAGGGAACCCACAGCATTCACAGGTACTCGTATGTACCTTAAAACTGCTAGCTAACAGTGTCTCGATTCAGTCGCGTATTTGCCTTTTCATAGGGGTTCGCGCCTCCCGTCCCTCAATTTCTGTGACGTCTTTCGAACGTTTCTTTTTTTCGGCCCTTCGTATGGGAATACTACCGGCTTACTCTTTTTAAATTTGATTCATTTTGCTTGCGTTTATTAAATAAATTAATTTGATTAAGCAGTGAATTTGCTTTTAGTTGTCTATTTTGTACGGTAGGTCTGGGCCGTTTCAACAGGTTAGATTAAGTTAACAGATCTTTTTCCTTATCCATCTTTCACGTTGCTCCATGTTTCTTTTTAGTTTTTAGATACCTTTTTCTTTGCTTTATTTTATTGGATCGGAACCGGATTCTTAAATCAGAATTGATCAAAACGGGATAAATACGGGTTTGATTGAAATCCGGTTCTATCGGATCGGTTTAAATGGATCACAATTTCGTGCTGTATACGTAGTCATACAGTTGTTTTTACTCATTACTGTGTTTTTGAGAGCCGATATCTTAGTATATTCTACGACGCTTTTGGCATTTCACGGACCGTTAGTGCCTTTTCACACATGCCGGATAAGATCATCCGGTTTACGGATATACGGTCGCGAGGTACGTAACATTAGGCCCCGTTTCACACGAGTCCGACATCGGATATCCGACGTCGGATATCCGGTTTATTCAGCACGTTTCCGGCGTCCGACTGTCCGACAAACGTGTGAAAGCTTTCATTTAATGTTACGTACCTCGCGATCGGATATCCTTAAACCGGATGATCTTATCCGGCATGTGTGAAAAGGCACTAAATGAAAGCTTTCACACGTTTGTCGGACCGTCGGACGCCGGAAACGTGCTGAATAAACCGGATATCCGATGTCGGACTCGTGTGAAACGGGGCTTAAAATCATAAAATAAAATGTTTCTTGGTTTTTTTAGTCGAAGCGGGCAGCAAAGAAAACGGCATTTTAGGTTAAAAGCAAGCCGCTTTGTACAAGTTATCCAGAGACCTAAAAAATGATTTTATCCGAGGAAACCAAAATTTGGTCCCTTAGGGTCCAAGATGGCTGCTATTTTCCAAAAGGGCCGCTAAAATGTATATTTCGTGTTTCTTGTACGATTCGATTGAAGAAAGGGTGGTTTTCTGGTATATTTTATCTGCACATCGCAAATTTGAATGAAAAAAGGACCATTTATTTCAATTTGAGTTGAAAAAATATTAACTGCTTAGTTTTTTACAAATTTACACTTTTTAGAAAACACAATATTTTAGCCCGGTTTCAGGTACTCAGAATTAAGGCACACACAAGGTTGTAAAAGCTAGTTTTATTGTGTACGTCAGTAATAAATAAATGTCAAATAAAAAACAGCGGATAAAATAAAATTCCAAATATAATTTTTGCACTAAGTAATTCATTCAGATGTAGTTAAAGAAATAATGGATTACCTGGTATTATTGCAGTTTCCTTTACCATTGCACTGCATTGTGCATAGCAAAGTATTTTTGCAACATTGGCAGCGGTTTGTTCCACACCCCGAGAGGCAGCCACACCTCTCCGACAGGCCTCCCACACATATGGAAGGTCGGACCAAACGGGAACCCAATTTCCACAAATTTTCTTCCAACCTCAATTAGATGGAGTCGGAAAATTGTAATCAGGCAGGTGTGAACGGCTCCAGATTTGTCCTGCCTGATACGCTGCCCTTATGATGTGTTGGTAGAGAGCAGTATACATCGTGGGTTTAGCATGAAAGGCCTTGTTCTTTGTACAAAATAATTATTGTTTCCTAGCTTCTTCAACTCAACGCACTATGATTCAACAGCTTGCAAGGAGGTGGCAATCGCTAGAAAAGCCGGGGTTTCCTCCTTCATTGCTTTCCAGGTTTTCCATGCACTCTGTTTGCCTTTACATATAAAAAATAAAACGCTATCGTACCCGGTGTATGTATGGAATCCCCAAAGAGTCGTGAAAGTTGTGTTTCCTAGAGTGCCTATCAGAGGGTTTACAGTGCATTACTTGGGGTTTCTTTTTTTGTAATTAAAATACATAATTACCCGTAATCAGATGAGCTGCTACAAACCGACGCTTAGCCCCAGTACCGTACGATAACCACAGTTCTTGAAGACCCAGGGCGTGCGTGTAGCTGGTGATAACGCTGACTAACTATTTCCCAGAGATTTTTTAGCTTTTATACCAACTTTTACGGCTTGTTTTCTCCTAGAAAAGTCTAGATTCTGGAGGTGTCCAGCCATTAAAATGTTTTTACTAAGGACACGCCGAAAATTTTATTATAGCAATTAGCGTTTTAACATGTTTTGTAAATTCCAATACCGCCGAGTGTTCTAAATTAAGGTAATTAAAATTGGTTATACCAGTTAACATGATTTTTGCATTCCGATCCGAGGGCCTTTGCTCGGTGAATATTCTTAATAGAAACGCCCCCCGGGCCAAGGTTTTCTTTTTATAGCGAATTTGTGAAATGTCCCACTGATGGGTGATATTCTACTAGTTAGTTCTTCCAGTTTCGCGTTATAATGCGGTCGAACAAAAAAATTAAAAGTCGGCTGCATTTCGAGTCTTATTCCTGCTAAGATAAGCGGCGGCGATTCACAAAGCGGTAAGTGGTGGTCGTCATGGCGGTCTGCAGGAAGCGGCGTTAATCCGGTTCAAGCTGGGCAGCTTACATGGGTAGTGGTCCTCGGTGGAGTGGTTTGCTGGTTGGCTGGCTTCTGTCTGTCTCTTTGAGAATCCTGGTGGATTCACTGGATTCTGCCTGTTCAGCGTTCAGCGCGAAGCAGCCCGGTGCCCGGATTTGTTAACAAGGCGCGTGGTGGGCATCGCATCACGGCCGCCCGGTAGGAGGGGACCTCGCAGCACATGGTTCTGAAGAATATGCCGTGCAAATTAGCTTTCCTCTAAAAATACCGCGAGTAAGGTGTAGAACCAAAATTGTCAGTATGGTAAGATCTAAAATACAAACCCACCAAAACTTTAAAAAACAAAGTGGCCCATCGTGATTCCCCTGAAACTTCATCTAAAACAAGCAGACACATAGCAACGTAAGAACTTTATAATTCTAGACCGCAGACCCCTGAGATTCAAAAAAGAGTGAATATTTTATATTTTTTTAAAGCCAATTATATTTTCTATACAAAAACTATTTAAATATTCATAATTCATAAAATTATCTACGTTAGATACCTTAAATAGCGTCAATTTTTTTTGTAGATAGGCTAGTTAAAAACGGCCAGCAATAACGTAAACACAATATTTTGTACCAGGGGCGTTAATAGCATGATTACGTCTGAAAATTCATAATCCAGCTCGAGGACCTATGGCAGTTTGACGTTTCTATGTTTTTTTTATATAAGAAAATGGTATGAGAGGGGTGAATCCATAATAGATATGTCATATAATCATTATACTGGAGGACTCCAAAAAGTTTTTAAAGACGTAGGTTTAAAATTAGTATACCAAACTCAGTTTAACATTAAAAAATTATTGGGTGGTCCAAACGACAAAATTGGAATATTGGGAAAAAGTGGAATTTATTGAATTGGATGCATGGATTATAGCTTTGAGCAAACTAGAAGATCTATACAACCGAGATTCAAAGAACACATAGTTCATTTAAAATATGAGAAAAGAAAAATCAAGTGTTGCCGAACATGTTTATGAAAAGAATCATAGAACAGCAATTAAACATTTAAAATTAATTAATTATGTATATGATAGATTATTAGAGGCATGCGAAAATATGGAAATTATTAAACGTAAGAATAGTTTAAATAGAGGGCCTATTGGTTGATCGAACGTGACTAGTAGGATCCCAAGATTGGTTCTTTTTTATTTCGCTTGATTAAGCTAACTGTTCGCCGCTCGGGTATTTATCAGTGTAATAATGCGTGATCAATTAATAGATGCTTCTTTTTTTTTGGTCTTGGTTTGGTTGGAAAATACATTTCAATGTACACCAGAGCATTGATGTTGTCCCGCCCTGGTAGTGCGGGCTACGGCCGACCCGAACCGCTAAAACCCTCTTCTTCTGTATTCACACGTGGGACTGCCGGAGGCATTACTTCAGGAGGCCTTCCTTTCTTTGCGTAGTCTCTTCCCTGCTACGTTGCGATTAACATTTCCGTTATGCAACTCCAGTTCCTTTCTGATCTTAGCAGTAACACTCCAATATTTTCTTTTGTTATAGGTACTTGTGTTTCCGTCCCGGCCGCTCTTCTTTCTTCGCTGAATTATATGCATTTAAATATTGTGTGCTCTGGATCATCCATGTGTCGACAAAACAAACAGTCATCGTTATCCTGTTTTTTGATCCGTTTAAGATAGAATCCAAATACTCCGTGGCCTGAAATCGCCTGCATGGAGAAATGATCGGCATCCCCCCACTTTGTGTTGGTCCACATCTGCACGCTTGGAATAAAATGCTATGCCCATTCCTGCTATTCTAACCATCTTTCATTCCAACGAAATAGGAGTCTGTCTCTTACGTTCCTCCTTCCAGCTTCCCCAGATTCTGTCATTTCCACCTTTTCCCGAACCTGCAAATCCAGAGGTGGCAGCCTTGCCACCACCTCCACCTCGCTCGATAAAACTGTTCTGTATGCTGCCGTAATCATGATCCCCAGCCTTCTGATCACTCTCCCAAGTAGTTCTCAGTAGTGTGCATATTTTAAGGCATCCTTCCGCATCCGAGCGCCGTACTTTCATTGTGATATCACTAGGGGTTATATCGGTCCAATTTTTTATGTGTGATGTCATTCTCAGGTCCCTATCCAACCAAACTCCCAGATATTTGGTTTCATTTGCCCTCTTGACGCAGACTTGGTATATATTTAGTTCAATACTCTTGAGCTTCCGTCTTCCGGCGATAATTACAATTTCTGTTTTATGTTTTGCAACCGTAATCCCCATGTCTCCTAGCGCGTTGATAATCTTCTTAACTGCGTGCTCCGCCTTTTCTTTCAATTGTGTCCCGTTTCTATCTCTGACCAAAAGCCCTAAATCATCCGCGTACGCGATCGCATCTATGCCCTCCTCCGTTTCCTGTCTAAGTATAATATCGTAGAATACGTTCCAAAGAGTTGGCCCTGTTTCAGAGTCGATCTTGGTCGATTTCTAAACAAAAAGAGATCTGCTCTTAGGCACTAAAATTTACCATAGGGCTAGTTCTAAAGTCATTTTGTAAATAAAACAAAAAGCTTTAGCATTATATGAATGAGTACTTTACTTGAAAATAACTAGAAGCTCATAAATACACAAAATATAAACATTGAATGAATGTACGTAGTCAGTGCTCCGATATGAACAATATCAGTCGAGGCAAGTTTCGACCTTGAAAAATATGACATAAATAATACTCTTAAAAACTAAAGCATTGCATAAACAGTTATAATACTAAACTAGTATATGATTATAAATATAACCTTGAAGCTATGTACAGTTAAATGTCTGTTTAGAGTTCCTGCGGAACAAGTACGTATCAACTCTGTTAGCTGATTTAGCTTTGATATGAAATACAATAATATACAAGCAATAATAACAGGATTAATATTACCTTAAAGTCCACCTATAAGCTAATATGTACACTATGTTCACCATTGACGAGAAACGTTCAATGTTCAGCAGTTTATCTTCCAACACTGGGAGAGTCACTTTGAAAAACACTTGCTAGGCCTCTTGCTAGCTTCTATGTACAGGGTGTCCCATTTTCGATGATATTACGGGGTATCTCACTTACGAGTAAAGATAGAGAGTTGCGGTTTTCGCAATACTGTGCTACTTTTTTGTGAAAAGAACGATGGTATAAACAAAATTTTCATAGCCCGCTTCGTTTCTGAGATACAGTGCGAAATTGAAAATAATTAATTTTGGGACCCCCCTCGTATCTCCGTTATCCTTTAACATATCGAAAAGCTAAAAAATTGCTCTTATACAATTTTTGACGTAGAATCCAGTGGCGTGATCGGATTTTTGCTGTGAGCTGTCAATTTTTAGCTATAAATCAAACTTATGTTTTTTTAAATGGAACACCCTGTATATTTTTATTTCGTTTGATTGGAAATGTTATAAGCTTTATAAAAATATATAATACATTATATGTATTTTAAGTAATAAGCCTAAAATTCATAATTTCGCAAAATGTGTCTAGATACGACACTCTTGTGTTTTTTTTTAATGTAACACCCTGTATATTTTTCTTTCATTTGAATGGAAATTTTATAAGCTTTATAAAAATATATAATACATGATATGTATTTGAAATAATAAGCCTAAAATCCATAATTTCACAAAATGTGTCTCTATACGACACTCTTGATGAGTATAGTATAAGCATTGTCTTTTAAACAACGGTATAAGTATTAGCAGGCAGAGACTATGAAGAACAATGGAATGGTAAGTTTTATTGGCAAGACCTTTCAGTGGCAAAATTTATATTTTCTGTGTAATATTGTATTTTTTACGATGGCTCAAAATGAAAATTATAAATATTTTGAAAAATATGACATGTTAGTCTGCTTTATACATAGCAATGAAAACTTCCGTGAAGCTTCTCAGCTATATTCCAATAAGTTTGTTTGAATATTTATTTACCTTTTAACTAATTTGGGTTTATTTTTTTAAGTGTCATTTTAATTTATAGATATTCCGAAAGAAGACATCCTGATCTTTTAATGTTTTCCGGAATAAAGAAAAAAATTAGTAGAACAAGGAACGTTGCCTCCGTCCTTACCGCGATTTTCCTTATTATACGTTTTTGGTAGGGGCCGGATAAACGTTCCATGTTCTCTTTATTCCGGAAAACATTTAATGACCAGGTTGTCTTCTTTCAGAATATCCATAAATTAAAATAAACCCAAATAAGTCAAAAGGTAAATAAATATTCAAACAAACATATCGAATAATAGTTGAGAAGCTTCACGGGAGTTTTCATTGCTCTGTATAAAGCAGACTAACATGTCATATTTTTCAAAATGTTCATAATTTTCGTTTTCAACCATCGTAAAAATACAATATTACACAGAAAATATAAATTTTGCCACTGACAGGTCTTGCCAATAAAAAAATTATCATTCCATTGCTCTGATAATCTCTGCCTACTAATACTTATACCGTTGTTTAAAAGATAATGCTTATACTATACTCATCAAGAGTGTCGTATAGAGATACATTTTGTGAAATTATGAATTAGAGAGATCAGTGGGTCTCAATAATGGCAGTCAGAATGCCGATAAATACCTTTTTTGTAGGCTTAGAACTAGAGATCAGTGGGTCTCCATAATGGCAGTCAGGATGCCGATAAATACCTTTTTGTAGGCTTAGAACTAGAGATCAGTGGGTCTCCATGCCGATAAATACCTTTTTGTAGGTTTGATATGACGAAGATTATGGCTGGATATCACTATGTCACATGAGTAAAGAACTAGAGAGATTATGAGGTCTCAAAACGTGAAAACTTCCCTGCATGGCGGCTGGAAACGGAGGTGCGCTTTTTGCGACTTACATGGTCGAGGTTCAAGAGACTACTGAATTCTAGAACGTGGGAACTAGATCAACTTGAAGAAGTTGTTAACACCCCTTTGTCTCCGCCCCTTTTGGCGGGATAATTGGACATAGAAAGGGCAATAATGTAAATGCAGAGATATTGTGTAAAAACTTAACATGACCGGTTGACTAAATTAATATTATGAATTTTAATACAAATCCGGTCGAAATCTGCTGACTAGTTTTCATGAAATTTGATTATTAAAGATCTGAATTTTAGGGAATTTTAGGTTGGGTGAAGTGGCTATCCTGGAGGATGCGCTGTGATTGGTCGATTCGGTCGCCGGGGTATAGCGGGAAGCGCTATGATTGGTCAGCTGAGTTTAGAGGACGCTTAACTTTTAGCTTTCTAGACTGATGGCGCACTGGATAAACGTTGTAAACAAGAGATGGCGTTAGTATTATCGCCATGGATTTTAATTTGTTTGGAATGCGAGGACAGTGGCGTGGAATGTTAAATTGTACAAAAATTAAATCGTTAGATTTGAAAACGTGTTCAAAATGGTTTTTGAACAGACCCCATTACCGAACCCTGCGGGACTCCACAACTCATTGTGAAATCTTCCCCTTCGGTCGTAATGATCTTTCACTCCGACAGATATGAAAACAACATCTTTTTCAGATACCTGCTCACATTTCTTGTAATAAGCAGTGGCGGCTATTCAGCGGAAGTAGGGGAAGTGCCACTTCCTCAAGATAATGTAATTTAAAGAAATGCAATTAATTCATTCATCAGTAAAATAATACAGTTTAAGATTCAATGATAAAATGTTCTTAGTTTAGGAATAATCTGTTTCCCGTTACCCCTCTAATAACTAATAATTCAATTATTTTCAAATATTAAAATCAAAGCTTCATAAAACAAGAACAAGAATCTCGCCACCTGCACATTGCCCGTTAACTCCACTATTGAAGAATAGAACAGTGGTGAACCCATATGAAAATGTCTAATTCTTTTCGCGTACGCACCGATAGCAGTGACAATTTCATTATCATTTGTGCAGAACTTTACGGAAGAGGTATCGCTCGAGAGCCGTCGAGTCATCAAAAGTATAAGCGCAACTAGTTGGTTGCCATGACAACGATGACGTCGTAATGGTCGTACATTTGTTTGGTTTACAAGGATTGGAAGAGCTGGCGGTAGCACTTCCATTTTCAGATCAACGCGAAAGCACGTTGTTTCGTTTATTGCGAGTTTATTAGGGGACATTCCGCCGTGGATTCTTGGAATTATTTTTTATTTTCATTCAACGGGTGATCCATTATAGTATTATACAAGAGATGTTTTCTATATATTCTAGTTTTAGTGTGTTATTCGTAGACATTTGTATTAGCAACAAAATGATTTGTTGCTAATACAATATGAATATATTTTATTTTTTGATGATTTACCTAAAAAATACCGGTAATAATTATTAACAAATTTTGGCAGTTTGGGCGTGGACCCCAAAAAATTTTCGCTCTTCCCTCTATCGAATATCGACGTCGGCAGCTCTTCCCCACTTTTCAAAGCCGCGAGCCGCCACTGGTAATAAGTGCCTCTACTATCCTCTCCAGGGCGCTGAATTAAAAGCATTTTGTATATCGAGCAGAATCATGACGCACACCTCCCTATTCACTGCCTTCCCATTGATCCTTTCTATGATTTTCCTCACCTCCATCACAGCATCCTCTGTCGACTTTCTTTTTCTGAAGCCGTATTGCCTTTCTTGTACAAGTTTTTTCCCCTATTTCAGCCTCCAATCTTTCCTTTAGAAGAATTTCCAGAAACTTTCCCAGAACTCCAGAACATTTATAAGACATATCGGTCTATACGCCGTAGTTGTGTCATTTTCTTTGCGAGGTTTTTCAATTCGCAATAGTTTGGCGGTTCTCCATATACCTGGAAATACTCCCTGCGACATTGGATATTCATTTCCAGAGTTTGTTGTGGGTTGCTTTCTATAAATATTTTGACTAGTTCTGATGTCAATTGATACGGCCCAGGGGCTTTCTTTGGCTTTAGCTTATTAATCGCAATGTGCCGTTCCTCCAGGGAGAAGAGTAGGTCATCATCCATCTCTTCTCCTACCAGCGGCCATTCCACCCTTTCATGGATTGGAAATAGTTTTTGCAGTTGTTGTTTAACCGTCTCGCTTGTAGGTCTTATATTTTGGCTAATTTTCATCTTCTCGCATGCTATTTGATAACCTCTACCCCAGATGTCTCTTTCTAATTCTTCGCATAGTTCTTTCCATTTTTCTCGCTTACTTTCCAGAATGAGCTTCTTCAGTTTACGTTTAGATTGTTTGTACATTTCCCTAGCAGCTACAATTGAATTTTCTCTGCCCCTTTGACGCGTTCTAGTAATGGCTCTTCTTCTGTGGGGATACATCCCCTTCTTTGTTCCGCGATCCCATCGTTCCACCAGTAGACAGGTCTCCGGTTTCTGTGTCCACAGTCTGTTCCGTTACATACTTCTACGATTATTTTGGTATATTCCTTTGGTGTTTTTGTTCCCTTCCGTTAGGGCTCGCGTTTTTGTTGCGCGCCGAAAATGCTTTTAGTGATTCTGGTGCAACTCGCCATCCTGTGCCCTCGCTCGGTTTTTCTTTTATCACTTGCAATAGAGTATCTTATCGAGTAGTGGTCAGATAGGTTCTCATGTTTTATGTGCCACCATCCAGTTTCCTACCCTCTCGCTTATCTTGGGTGTAGCCCCTGTAAAGTCTTTAGTAGATCTTCCTCTGGATCCACAGAAAGTAAATAGGTTTCCCTGATTGAGTACCACCAGTTTATTTGCCATCATCCAATCTTCCAGGATTTTACCTCTAGTGTTCGTTACTTGTGATCCATATATCGGTGTCTTGGCATTGAGGTACTCCCCCAATACAGTTTCCTTCTTAATATTTTTTATTCCTGCAGCCACTTCTTCCAAAAGATTTTCGAAATTTTGAATGTCGCCATTTGGTGAGAAATAGCTCGTCGCGATTGCGAACTTTATATCTTTGAGAATCTTAATGTTTTTTTTATTTAGATACAACCATCCTTGTCCATATCACAGTAAAGTTTAACCGACTCTTTCAGATTTGGCTCCTGGCATAGAGCTATGTCGATTTCGTCCTCTTTAATGCAGTTGTACAGCATGTCATGGGCATGTACGACCTTAAGCTTGGCCATTTGTGGATAGATTACTTGTACTTGTTTGTCTCATTATTTCCCTGTCGTTTTTTCTTGCCTCGAAGAGAGCACTTCGAAAGATGTCACATTTGCCCGCACCAGCAGTGTGCCCTTTTTTGAATATCGGGCATCTTTATTCGCTTTGGCAGTCTTTTGCTTTGTGTCCTGGGAATCTGCATTTAAACAGCTGTTCCTCATAATCCTCATATCATTACCTCTACACTGATCTTCCAGATGATTATATCCCCAGCATCTCTGGCATCGATTCGTTTAATAGATGTTGTCACTGGTTACGTGGACGGAGATTGCTTAGTGCTGATATTAGGCCGATTTCTACCTCGATTTAAAAAAAGTGAGTGAAGGTCCCGTGGAAGCCGGGATCCACGGGCCGCCACTGTCTACAAACGATGTACCTATCTAGTAAATGAAACAAAATCAGCAATTGACTGGGAATATTCTAAATATAAAGGAAATAATTTTTTTTGTCTGTTTCAAGATATTATAAACGAAAAATATATAGATACATGTACATCACATTTCGACGCATCAGATTCGTGTGTAGTGAATGAGACTGGGCCGTCACGCTCTGCTATGCAACATTCATTCGAATAAAGTCGACTTCAGCCAAACGAGAAGTCGCTGTTTTACTCGCTTGACGGAACTCGATTCATCTGATATTTTAATTACAATGAACCTATCGATTCATTCTTAGAGTATGATTGATACAAATGAAGAAGATCAGTCAGGGCAAAGTTTACCCGAGTAATTAATACACAATTATAATTGTAAATATTATTCCATTGTAAATATAGAACACAAAAGACTTGTATTTCATAATATTAATGTCGCCTTGTTGAAGTTTTCACTTCTGTTTGAACACACCGCTTTTTTATCACTAAAAATCGATATGTCGTGGAACCAAAGTCAACACGTCGGAAAGCAATAATTCCAAATGTCACACAACCTCATAATTTCCTAGTTGACTGGAGCTACATTGTTCTATATCTATTGCTTTTTATGTAAGGTTTAAAATTTATTCTCTTCTTAGGTTTATGGAGATTATCCAGACACCCAAACTATTTTGGAGAAATAGTGCTATGGTGGGGGATATTTGCAATATCGTTAAATGTCTTGGAAGGAGTGGAATGGGTGGCCATCATGTCTCCCTTATTTACCAGCCTAATAATTTTATTCTTATCGGGAATTCCATTACTAGAAAGGTGTTCGGATGAAAAATACAGAGAGTAAGTGCAATTTGTAGGATTCATTGAAATATGTTTTAAATTATTTCAGCATATGTTTATGTTTTGTGGTAGATATTTGGGGAAAGTCCCAGCATATAAATTGGCAATGGTCCAGTTTATTAACCATCCTTTTTAAAAATTTTCATAAGCTCGTGTCTGAAGTTGAAAAGTTTTTGAGATAAAGTGATCGAGCATAGATGCGCAATATGCCTAAAATCTGAACACTTATCCGCACTCTTGATCTTTTTAAGTTAAATTACTTAAAGATTACTTATATTAATTAAAATTACGTTAAAAATTATATCAATAAAGTGGCGTAAAAGACAAATATTTACCACCAAAATATGATTGCACTACAACGATAGAATATATGAGGCATTGCGGATAGTAAGGGCAGGGACGTGCCGCGCCGTCCATAAGGGCAAGGTCGTGCGGCGCACAAAGGCAAGTTAAATTTAAAAAATATTAAAAAGATTTTTTTTAACTTTTAAAACAAATTTACATAAAACAAAAATACGAATACTGATGGTGAAATTTTACTATCCACCAACACCGACCGGTGGTGATACTGTACTACTCATCTTCCTTTAGAGGCTCTAGGTAGACGCGCCGTTCGCAGTTCGGTCAAATGTTTTCAGGTTTAAACTTGCCAAATTTTGGATTTATTTAAACCTCAAATTCTCAAAGATATGCGAAAGGGATCAGGACCGGACGGAATACCTGCCATCGTGTTTAAGAACTGCGCCAACGAACTAACACCCATTTTCCAGACTTTTTTCTCTGTCTTAACGCGAAAAAGATTTATCCATCTCCTTGTAAAGTCTCTCGAGTACAACCTGTTCCAAAAAAGGCAAGAAAACCACGCCCTCAAACTATCGCCCAATTGCCTTGCTTCCAACAATCTCCAAAGTCATGGGACGTGTAGT
>MU187667.1:0-20610 GCA_016904865.1 Pissodes strobi | reverse complement strand
AATCGTTGTCATTTTTTTCAAATGGAAACCCCCTATTCTTATAATTTGTATCTTATTTAGTGCCAGTTTCTTCAAGCCCGAACAAGTTTATTCCTAGTATCATTAATATGGCTACAATTGTATTAACAATCGTTGTCATAGAAATTATTTGAAGAATAAAGTTATCCATACTTGAAGAAACTGGGCCTTAACATTAAAAATAATTCGAAAAACATGTAGTTTTTGAAATGATGGCAATTTAACATTTTTCTATTTTAAAAATGCTCTATGGTTTTTAAATTTTGTGATTAGTGGGCCACGACGGCGAGGCGTGGCGAAAAAAAAAACAATCGAGCACTACAGAAATGACACTATTTCTTGTCGTCTGATAATACACCTACTTATTACCCCAGCCGAATCGATTAGGTTATTAACCTTTCGTCCGGTGCAGCTGTTCTAGCAGATACAACAATCTTTCTTTTGCATCGTGTATGGTAACCTATAGTGTCCCACCGCGTAGGTAGCCTCCCTCCTATAATGTGTCTAGAAATATAAAATACTGGCCAATGGTAGTGTTCTTCTCTATGCTAAAATGCGATATTTATAATTTGTAAATTATAACATAATCAGGTGCAGTGTATCCAAGAGATCAAAATGTTTGCCACGTGCACATCTAACCTTCTAACTGTCAACTGCCACAGACGAGACGTATCGATAGCTGGTCTAAAAATAGGAGGCTACCTATGCGGTGGGGATTTAACACTATAGCTTACAACACACGATGCAAAACAAGACTATTGTATCTGCTAGAACAGCTGCGCCCGACGAAAGGTTAATAACTTAATCGTCCCGGCTGGGGTAATGAGTAAGTGTATTGTCAGACGACAAGAAATAGTGTCATTTCTGAAGTGCTCCATTGTTTATTTTTTCGCCATAATAAAAGTTAAAGGCCATATAGCATTTTTACAATTGAAAAATGTTAAATTGCCAATATTTCAAAACCTACAAGTTTTTCGAATAGACAACTTTATACAAAGTCGCCTTTATATTTAATGCTAAATAAGAATAGGGTGTTTCCATTTGAAAAAAAAACTTTTAACGATTTCTTCATTTCAATTTTTAATGTTAGTTTTTCATCACCCCGTATTTATTTATTATAAAAATGTCAACACAGCCTGGGTACTTCTACCAGGAAATCAACTAAAATTAAATAATAAAGGATTTCAATAGGAGAAATTGATAGATATATTTAGACCTGCAAACGTCATTTTTGACATAATATTCAAAATATGTCAAAAACGGTTAGACTTAGGAATAGGATATTATATACAAAATATACCTAGAATTTTCCGAGAAATCCAAAAATGCAGGGTATTCTACTTAAAATAAGGAAGTTGACACTTGTCCACGAAAATACGAACACCCTGTATATATAAAAATATATATATTTCAGGGTATGTTACATTAGTAAACTTAATTGTACAGACTAGTGCTGCCTCCCTGTTGCCCGTCTCCAAACCTCTCTGTCAAGGACGTCATCCCCATCTAAGTTGTGTGATGCCATAATTTCTCTAATTCTACCATTCCACGATCTTCTTGGTCTTCCCTTCTTTTTTCTTTCTAACCCACTGAAACTGCTTTCTTGGCCATCGATCATCTTGCATTCGCATCAGATGTCCAAACCACTTAAGGCTCCTTTTCTCGATACGGGCAAGTACTGTTTCCTCTGCCTCCATAATACGCCTAACATCTTCATTAGTTCTATGTTCTAGCCGAGATATCCCAGCACTTCTTCGCAAGCAATCCATTTCGAGTGCATTAACCCTTCTCTTCATATCAGAATTAATGACCCACAGTTCTGAACCATCGAGGAGCACTGACTCAACGAGAGTTCTACCTAGCTGTTTTTTGTCTTCTTCGACAGATGTCTATCCCACCACAGACCATTCAAGCACCCAACAACCCTTTTGCCACTTTGAAATCTGCTTCTAATCTCGTCAGATCCCAAGCCATTTCTTGCAATCACCGCTCCCAAGTATTTAAATGTATTTACTTGATTTATCTGGATGTAATAAGTGATCAGAACTTCAAAGTTAGCATCCGTGTTTACTGCTAAGTACTTGTTTTTTTTAAGACTCACTTGTAGCCCCCAATTTGAGTATTCTTCATACAGCCTTCTTGGCATGAATTCAAGGTCATATGCGTCTTGTGCTATAATAACCTGGTCATCTGCGAAACTCAGCGCGAACAGATAATCGTCACCGACAGGCAGGCCCATACCCTGGCAGCGTCTTTTCCAATTTCTGATAGCTAGCTCGATATATGCATTGAAAAGAAATGGGGACAGACTGCATCCTTGTCTGAGTCCTTTAGAGGGCTTAATATAGTCCGATAGTCTATTGCCAAATTTTTAATATGACTCGTTATCCTTATAAAGCATTCTAATGGTCTTAATAATGCCTTTGTTGGCGCCCAGCGTATTCAAGGCTTCCCACAGGCGACATCTGGGGACTGAATCGTAAGCCTTCTCCAAATCTATGAATGCCAAATGCAGCTCCCGGCCAACTGCAGACTTCGTGTCCATTACCTGCTGAAGAACAAAAAGATTATCTGTGCAGGATCGTCCCGGTACGAAGCCGCTTTGATCCTCACCGATAACATGACCCATATCCACCAGGAGCCTTGCCTGTAGCATGTTTGAGAACAGCCTACACATAGAGCCATTAATACTCAATCCCCTGTAGCAGCCAGGGTCGTTTCTATTACCTTTCTTGAAAAGTGACACAATATATGAGGTCTTCCATTCATGTGGGATGTAGTTCTGTTGACAACAATGGTTTATTAGGTCCGTGATGCGGCGATTAAGTTTTGAACCCCCATATTTTAACAACTCTGCCGGAATGTTTCCAGGTCCAGGTGATCTCCCATTTTTCATCCTTTGAAGGCATTCTGCTACCTCTCTGACATTAAATGACATATTCTCATACTCGTCTTTACTCGCATCTTGATTATTTATAAATGGTTCTCTCTGCTCCGTAAGTAAGTTGAGGTAATGTTGTCTCCACTTTTCCATGAGCACTTTTTGAGGCACTCTATCTACTTCCACACATCTGCACTTTGTGCTCCCCCTACCAAAGCCGCAACCTCACTACATCTCCTTTCCCACGACTTCGTTTTTTCTTCTTTTATCAGATATCTTACATGACGATTTTTGTTTTCATAATCAGTCCAACTGTTGTCCGACCTGTCAGCTAGCCATTTCGGATAGCTTTTCTTTTTATCACTTATGGCAGTTTTAACTTCATCCGTTAACCATAACGGTGCTTTTCCTTATTTACGGTTTTCTTCTTCCCCTAATGCTTCCAGAGCCGCCCTTCTCACTGCGTTCTTGATATCGTTCAATGTCATCGGTTGGGGTCAATATTTCCAAGGTGTACTCAAGTCTACGTTGGTAGAGATATTTAATACTTTAATGCTGGAGAAGATACAGTTTATAGCGTTTTCTTTCTTCCAAAGTGATCGTGGTTCCAGCTTCAGCCCCCCGTTGTGTGCGTTGTTCTTGGTTGAAGGGTATAGCTATTTTGGCTATAACCAACCGATGGTCTGAACCACAATTGGCGCCTCTCTTGACTCTACAATCGTTTACTTTGATAGCAGAGACCTGTCTTTTAATAATGTAATCTATAATTGACTTTTGTTGCATTGATGGTCTTTCCCTTGTATATCGGTGAATGTCTTTATGGGAGAAGAAGCCGTTGAGTATAGTCAATACTTGAGGCTTCCTTGTTTAAGGAGGCATTAGAATATGACATTTTTAATTATTTGAAAAATCTATCAGATCTATTCTAAAATCCTGAGGCATCCTTAAGGCCTAAGGAAGCCTCAAGAAACGACTATAAATACGACCCTTAGTCTCTCTTCCGAATCATTGCAAATCCTCTCCCCAGGTCTCCCCACTATTTTGCTATTTTGTTGGGATCCTACCTTTGCATTCAGATCTCCAGCGATAATCAGTTCTTGGTTGGGTTTTAATTGCGCTAGGGTGTTTGATAATGCTGCATAGAAGGCTTCTTTTGTAGCAATGGCTGAATCATATAGTCCAAAAACTACTATTTCGATAACGAATACATTAATTTATAGTGACTGTCATTATTCTATCTGATATAGGGTTATAATTTATGATGTTATTCCGCCATTGTGGCCTAACCAATACTGATACTCCAGCTTGCGTTCTATGTGATTTGTCCACTCCTGACCAAAAATGAAGATACTGGTGTAGCATTTCGCTTCCTCTACCCTTCCTTTTCGTTTCAGTAAGTACCGTTATGTCTACTTTTTGTAGGGATAGTTCGTGAGTGACTTCCGAGGTTAGGTTAGTACGTTACTCTATACTCTATAGTAGCATACACAAAATATTGACATATAAATGAATAGTAACCAGCTAATTTTTGTCTGAATAGCTAGTACTTGATGCCTATGCATCTACTACAATCTATTCAGAAAAAAATCAGCTGGGTATTATTCATATCTAGGTTATCCCCAAATTTTGAGGATAGAGCTGCGTCTAGTAACACCTCTGTAATATGAAAGAGAGAAAGAGCTAAAATGCTAGGAAATATCCGATTTGCATTTAAACATTCCGGTGTACGTTTCGACACCTGTGTAAGTGGAATGTCGAAACAGCAAACAGGAATTAAATAATCTCGATAACTAAGTTAAAACATAAATAAATATTACATGAATCATGTACCACTTACCTACGAAACACGATACATTTAAGGTTACCTTAGCCACAATATTAAGTCGCTACTCGAATTATTAATACTGCGTTTCAGCATCCCTTTCGTAACTACTTATTATTGGTCGGGTAGATGCAAATTGGCTAATCAAATTCATTCAGGTGCCGAAATTTATCAAAATGCATATTTGAAATAAAGGTTATTTTGAAATACTGTTGATCTCCAGTCCAGTCCTGGAACTTACCAGATATTGCAATACGAGCCAATTTATTTTCATTTTATTCTTATATCCGAATGTTATTATTTTTATTATATATATTTTAAATGCACATGAGTTTGCTGACTTATATGTTATAAAGTTAGAATCAGCCTGCAGAACAAAGATGAGTAACCCGCGCTGTAGGCTGAAAAAAATTGAATGATTGTACCATGAAATAAATTACACGTATTTCTCATCGGAGAAAAGTGTTTAAGGTTTTTTTCAACAATTTGATTTATTGTACAATATGTGTCAAAAAAAATGCAAAAAAACATCAAAAATGCTTAAGACCAAATAGGGCAAAAAACCAGAATCTAACTATAGTAAGCTGAAATGCAATATCTGATGTTGTTGCTTAAAAAATGTAAACAAACATAATCGAACTGATGTTTATTGTTTTAATGCTTACTTTAGAAAAAATAAACAAAATAACAAATACTAATCATTTATTTGAAAAGTTAATGACTGCGCATTAGAATACAAAAATAGGAGTTTAAAAAAATTCCCTCCATATTCTGTCAATTTTTTGGGACGGTAGTAAAGTTCTTCGGAACTATTTGCAACTTCTTTAATGGATAATGATGCTATTGTATCTCTTCAAATCTTCTTCTTGAATCTAGCATCCTCTGAGCACGATTTGCTTCAAGTAAAATTATAAAATAGAAAGCTCAATTTTTGGAGGCCATAAAACTATTTTTAATTTCCAACAATTCCTATATAATGTGCTGCATAACTATTCTAACGTTGTTCATGTAAACTGTAAAAATGTAAGTAGGTTAAAAAATATAATTCAATTAATTATGTCATGTAAGATACGGTGAATCTTGAGGCTTATTAAAATAAAAGACTAGTATTCTTTCAATGTCTTACATATGCCGCAAAAGAACTGTACCATTTGTGAAGTAGGAAACCTCTTCAGAAAACAAGCATCATTTTGTATTGTACTTCTTGGGAGGCTTTATATAACGTTTCCATCGAAATTCTCATTGCATAGGCACAGGTAATTTAATATGGAATTTGTTGCCACGCTTCCAATGGTTAGTGAAATAATGTATTTGGTTTCCATCTTTGGATATCGATTTTTGTCGTAAATGCTTAGTTTATTCATAATATGTATACCTATAATACTTACATTTAAAAAGTCGTGATACTCCGAATCTAGCTTAAGCTTTTAAAATTCTCACGCTATTTTGTCGTGTGCTCCTACTAGCGTCTTTAAAGCTAATCTAAATTTCAATGTTAGAATGTTTAAACATCGTAGGATGATTGGCGTGAAAATATGGTGAGTGTGTGTCATACATTAAAGAATTGCGAAAACATTAAATTAATGCCAAAGAGTACCTAATTTACTTTACGCCAAACTAACCCATTAAAATCGCTCTTTCATTAATTTGTCAAATTCGCAATTTTAAGTGTTACTTTGATTCAACCACAAAACAAGTATGCGATAATTTTGCACTAGTGCAAATACATAGTTTTCTAGAAGTTGATTGTTAAAACAAAAACGGGCTCGCCCTTTTCCTCCTATATCTAAAAATAACATGTTGTAATACTTTGCTTTATACAGAGCTAGGTTAATCAAGATAAATTCATGCAAGAAACATATATCTATAGTTTTCGACATATCTCCACTCATGGATGCATATTTTCTGAGAATTACTGATCGTTTCCATAGTACTACTGTTAATAATCGATTAGGACCATACGTTATTAATAATGTGTGAATAAACAAGCCAAGGAGATCAAACGTTAAAAGCGATGATTAGTGTATTAAATATGTAAATATAAGTATTTTCGGATAACGATTCAAATCTGTACTAATTATCTTTCAATAAATACGTTTTGAGAGATTTTTAAATACTCATTTCATATGTGTTTAAATATAAAAATCATTGAGCATGTCTTGAAGATATTGCAAATCAAAATTTAAATCAAAACGTAATTGAGCTGATGTTCATTGTTGTAATGCGTAATTTAGAACAAATAAAAGTAATAATTGTAATATGAAATATTGATTTAAACAGTTTGGTGTTATAACGAATGCATATCTAAGATATTTATTATTTCATATTAATTATATTAGATGCTACGTGGGGTATGATAAATGAAATTAAGTTAATATTCAAAAGTTCGAATTAGTATGGTAGTGTATACAGTAGGTAGTAGGTGCCCGTAAAGAAGTTCAATTTCTTAGTACTTCCTGTTCCGATTAATTTATTTTAATAGCCTTCGAAAATAACCAGAGTTGTGGAAAAATTAATTTCTTATCGAAACATTCAAAACAGATATTTTCTGAGCCTTCTATTAATTGAGCTAATTGGAACGGAAACTACAGGCACTCTAATTACTTAAGATAACAAAAGATTTTAGTGTTAATTAGACTGAGTTAAAATTGTGACATATCGCAAAGATTTTGCTATATTTATGGGAATTATGTACATAGTAGTAAATCTTATTTCGTTAAAAAGTTTAAGTGTTAAGTAGATGTATTTTTAGGTCTTCTTTAAGATATACTTAAGAAACTTAAGTAATATAAAGCCCACAAATATGAAGGCGTCTACCGAATTGAATCTAAAAACAAAATAAAATAATTAGTAGATTGTTTGAAACTAAATAGACGAGATGATAAATATTAATAAATTTAGCTGCAACTAATTTGAATTTGTAAAATATTAATATTTTTTAAATTTCTTCCATGCAGTATCTGAAATGGTGCTATATTTCTAAAGCTCATTTAAAATTAAAATTTAAGTAAACATTAAGCATTTGTTAATATATTTATTCATCTATCTACGAGTAAATTATTTTAATAAAGCGCAAAAATTCATCTTGTTAGTTTATAGAGTATAATATTATGGTTTTATTCGAGAGTAAATATATTATAATATATTAGGTTATTGAGAAAATGTTGGTTTTATTCATAGGAAAATATTAACCTATCAATTCTGTCAATGAAAAATATGATATATGTCTAGTGTTCAAAAACCATTTGAACATGTTTTAAAATCTGGCGATTTAATTGGTATTCATTAATATTCCACGCCACTGTGTATCGCATTCTAAAGAGCATTTTAAGATCCTTTACACAAGGAGAGCACTATCTAAAAATTGGCCTCTCCT
This sequence comes from Pissodes strobi, assembly GCA_016904865.1. Classification (NCBI taxonomy): domain Eukaryota; kingdom Metazoa; phylum Arthropoda; class Insecta; order Coleoptera; family Curculionidae; genus Pissodes; species Pissodes strobi. The sequence continues at coordinate 12,513 of MU187667.1, read as the reverse complement.
ATTGGTCGATCCGCATGGCCCTCCGCTCGCTTCGATCGCTACCGGGGCTCAAGAAAATGAGACTAACCAGGTGCTAACCCAAATTAACCCAAGACATACTCAAAATCAAGAAAAAACCGTTTAGAAACATAATCTTAAAAAAAAATAAAAAAGCAACGGGGTTTGAACCCGGGCCGTCCAGGTGAAACCCAACCATCAAGGTAGGTACTTTTTGAAACCTCTCGACCACGAGAGCTCTTGCGGCAAATTGATTGCATCACGAAGACATATTGTAATACGAGATGGATCGACCAATAGGAGAGGTCGATTTTTACATAGTGCTCTACTTGTGTAAAGGAACTTAAAATGCTTCTAGAGAATGCCTCTAAAAAACTCTCGGCGACACTCTTAGCGCCATCTCTTGTCACAACGTTTATCCATCTGCATCGGTTTAGCTCATGAACAATAAACGGAAGGTATGATACCTAGCCGTCTCAAATTCGTTCGCTCCGCGCAGTGACGTCATTGCGTGATTGGCTTCTATTGAAATGCATACGTTTATAGGCACATAATCATTATGTTTTACCTATTTTCTCTATTTATCAAGAACATTTGTGTCCTGGGTGAAATTAAAAACTAATTATTACATATTAATACTATTTATTTAATAAAAAAAAAACTAATATTCAACATAACTTTTATGATGAATGGATCAAAATAGTTGTATTAAAAACAGCATTTTTTGAAAAACGTAATAAACATTGACTTTTATCTAAGAAACGTTTATTGACTATTGTCCAATCGATAGCAAAAAAAAGGAAATCGATCATAATATTTTTTCTTAAATAATAATTTTAGTCATCTTTCTTTTTTTAGAAATTGTTAAATTTATCAAATCCTGATGGTAGCAAGACGATTAGAGATGGAGTAAAATTAATTTCACATTCCTATCTTAACTTTTCAAGAGCTATCTGACGGTACTAATTGGCATGTAGTACCATGGGTACCAAATCTGGTACCTCGGTAGGTACCATTGGCAGGTGGTACCATGGGTACCAAATCTGGTACCTCGGTAGATACCATTGGCAGGTGGTACCATGGGTACCAAATCTTGTACCTCGGTAGGTACCATCAGTTAGCACCATCAGATAGCTCTTGGAAAGTTAAGATAGGAATGTGGAATTAATTTTACTCCATCTTTAATGGTCTTCCTGCTACCAATGTGAAAAGAAGCCAAAGTACCGATTTTCAACTGTTTATAGCTGTGAAATTACTAACTCTAGAGGTATAACATCATCATCATCATTTAATATGGTTAGAATTTTAAGTAGAATCCAAAAATGTAATAAAATATAGGGTGTTTCATTTAAAAAAGTTTAACTTTCTTTGACCACCCTGTATATAAAAAAGTAACAATTAAAAAATACAAAAAAAGTAAAGATCGTTTTACTAGGAACAACTTTTGTATTTAATTTTTTTGCAACCATCGTAGTCTTCGAGATAAGGTATCCAGGGGTACAGGGTATACCCTGTACATAGTCAATGCAAATTTCTTCTATCACTCAGTCGCTGGATTTTAAAGCAACTTTACATAGTATTATAAGAGATCATATAGGGATAAGTATGTTTTGAGCAAATACGTGCAGAAGTTTTATTAAATTTATCCTTACGAAAACACAGGTGAACCCATTTACTACACATATTTTGTCTTTGGGAAAAGTGAAACACCTTATATTCCTATCAAAGTTTTTGCTTTGGTTATCCACCTTACATCCGTCCACAGCACACCTCATTATTAAACGTTTTTTAATTAAAAATACCAACAAACACCGTCTAAGGAACAGTAACGCCAACAAAATTTAAATATAAAACATACGAATCTGAAATGCAAAGCACACGTTCGTTCATGCTGTAAATGCCGGCCGGCGCGCGGCGCCAAACAACGCTCGCAATTTCGTCACAGGCGAATCGTCGCCTGCGCGATATCATATCTTCCGTTTATTGTATCATGGGTTTAGCTAGATAGCTAGAGACAGATCAATTCAATCTACGTATTTCGAAACACAAGCCACGTTCAGCGACAAGCAAAACGCATCCGGTCAATCACAGTGCTTCCTACAGCGACTACCGGAACGAGTCAATCTAGGGTATTTTATAATAATTATATTTAGGGTCCCTAAAACTACGATCTATAATAATCGAATTTTATAAAAAAACTAGTCAGCAGATTTCGACCAGGTTTGTGTAAATATTCATATTTTTTATTTAGACAACCGGTGATGTTTAGTTTTTGTATAACTTCTCTATATTTACGTTATTTGCCCTCTACGGAAGGGCTATTTCAACAGTGGGGCCAAGTTCACGCGCCAAAGGAGAAAGGGCGCGTCCTCACCTTCTTGAAAAGACTTGTTCCTCGACTCACTCCCAAGTAAGTCGCGATAGTACGCGCTCCCCATGGCACTCGATCTTGGAAGACTTGTTCCCTGACTCTCTCACAAGTAAGTCGCTTTAGTAAGCATTCCCTGTGGCACTCGGCCATGTAAATAAACTGAACTCACTTATTCACAGTTTCTATCTCTCAAAAGCCGAAAGGTAAACGGCGTTTTTAGCTGCGTTCTTTCTGCTTTATTATAATGTAAAGTTTCCCATAAGTGCTATTTCCATTTCTCGGAGTGTAGCCTATGCGTTCTCAGCATAGCTTGGTTTATAATCCATTTTGTTGCCTGTATTAAAACTGCATTTCTTCAAAAGAATCCCTGCCATGCTCTCTTCTTAAATTGAAGTTTTCTCTTACACACTCATACAGTGCGATGTTTTCCAGTGCAAATTACTCTGCAAGGTAAAATAAACCCGCGGCGCCATCCATTGCGCTACCAACAGTAATTATTTATACATATTACTTACTATTACTACATATTCCCAATTCACTCCAACTTGAGTCATTATTTGCAGGAAGTTGAAGTACATTGTATATAGAGGCCAAGGAGAGACTTAGTAAGTGTTTTTAAGTGACTTTCCCTGTGTTTCAAGATAAACTGCTCAACTATTGAACGTTGTCAAACTTGGTAAATGGTCGATTTTCAACTGTCAATATTTCAAAAACCGTTATAGATAGGTATAGGACATTATTCATGAAATATGTCTAGACTTTTTCGCACAATGCAAATATGCAATAATATACAAGGTATTCCATTAAAAAAAACATAAGTTAGTCGTTTTTGACGGCTTTACGATGTTCGTTTGTTTTTTGCTGAACATATCCGAATTCGCGGGAGAAAATTACATAAGATGGCTATTTCAGTTTTTTTTTATAAAAGTACAGGGAAAGTCAAAAAATCGCCTTGTCTAGTCCTCGTTGGATAACCCTTTATATACGGTTAACTATCATTAAATGTCTAATAAAACTTCTTGATAATTTAAATCTAAAATGAACTAAATAACTTTTTTCTTTACTGAATTTAATTGAACTTTCTTGTATTTAAACTAACTGATTTCGTTCACACAAAATAACTTGTACTTTACGTCTTCTTCGATTCTCTCAATTTAACTTTGCCAGGGATATAGATAAGACTTCGAATAGTTGATTCGAATCTCGAGTAGGTACCGGAATGGATTATGGATTTGTCTATTACCAATTTCCATCGGCCATTTTACGTCTTCTATCTTCAAAAGGAGACGCTACGACTCGTATTTGTCTCTAAAAATACGTTAAAACGCCCAAAGGAGTTCTTTATCCAAGCTAGGACAAAGAGAACGGAGATCGCAGCACATATTCTCTAAATATCTGTGCAAACAAATGAGAAAAAATGGCCCAACCTTGGCGCCAACTGAGTTACTCTCAAAGCTGTTTTTCGAGTGAACGATTGTACTGCACTAAATTGAATTTTTCCTACCGGAAGGCGGCAAACTGAAATAGAGTGGGAAATGCGCGGGATGCATTTGGAAAAGGTAGCAAATGTTCTTTCTGTATTTGACATATTGTTGTTTACACAACATTGACAGAGACAAAGATATTTTAAATTTAAACTTTTAAAAACGTTTTCCTTGATAGAGAATGACAATTTGTTTTTCGGGATTGTTTCATATAATGGAATCTATTATACCGACAATGCAGGTTCGGACTAAGGAGTAACTGAAATGTTGAAGCTTTACATACACAAATTGTTTATTGCCTGGGGTGAAATAAATTTATTCGGAGTTTAATTATGGTTCATTCATACAACGGACATACAGGGTGTTATCACCAAACTATACGGCGGAAAACGACAAGTTAATACACTTGTTGGGTTGTTTCCCCAACATTAGTTGTTAGATTTATTAAAAGAAGATGGCTATACTGGTTTTACATATGTGACTTTACATGTGCGTGGTGCTTACATCAAAATGTCAGAAAAGTAGATTGTTAAAAGTTCCAAAAAAAAATCTAAAGAAAACTGGTACTGAACATCATCTCATGAGTCACCATGGCTATATTTATGAAGACTCTCAGATTTATCTCCTTGATGGATTCAAAAATGACACTGGAACACAACGTGGTCTACCACTAGTCCTATGTACTGCGGTCCGAAGGGCACCTCCACCACGTGCGGAAATACATACACTTGTTATGTGCACAGGGATTGAAACGGCGGCCACCACCACGTGTCGTTAAGGATCAGCACGGCGCGCGGCGTATCTACCACGTGTCGTTAGGGATCTGCCCGGCGCCTCCACCACGTGTCGCAGTAGTACCGTTGTAGGGTGGGCGCAGAGAGGTGGATTGCAAGAAGGGAGGTATAAACCAGTCGCTTTCAATAATGTATCAAGTTTACTTTTTAATCCTTTTATCAGCGCTTCACGGCATTATTATGCTTAAGAGGTTCACTTCTTAAAGTGTTAGTTGCCTGACAGCCGGACAGGTCCCCATTCGGTACTATGCACTGCCAGAGCTTTAGTTTTCCAAGGGGGCAATTTTCTCTTCAGTACTATGCCATAGAGGGGAAAGTCTGCCGGTGTAGGCTGCTGTGCAGCTTTTTGTACCAAACTTTGCACCTCGATTTGATTATTGCTTGAATTGTCAACAAGGTTAATCATAACAGTTTAGGTATACTATAAATAATAATTTATAATTGAGATTCAATGTTTAAATTCAAACTTTCCACTGTGCGATTCTATATGACTGAGAATGTTAGTTAAATAAATAAATAAATAGCCCAAAGGCCCAATTACAGGAAATTCAAATAAGTATGTATACGACAAGCGGAAGTAAAATCCTACAAATGCTAACTAATTATACGAGCACATAACAAGTTACGATAATAATAACGGCAAATCACAACGTTAATAGATGTATACAGGCTGTAACAAATTCGAGGGTGACCATTGGAATCTCGGAAACTGTAAGAGATACGAAAATGTTTAAATTGGGGCAAAGTTGCGCATTTTGAGGCGCAATAAAATGCCGTTCAGAAATTGAGGAAATTTCGAATACTGCCGGAGAAATCCGGAAAAAACCGAAATTTTGAAAATTAGTTTTTATTTTTTTCCGACTTTATTTGAAAAGATATTTCGAAATAAATGTCACATCATCACAGATACTTTTTCTCTCTACAAAATGGCATTATTAAATTTACGATCCGACGTTTCGTCTCTGAGCAACAATCATCAACTTTGGTTTTTTAAATAGTCGATAATTTTTGTTTTATTCTTAACAAACTTTAATTTTAATTCTAAATCCAACGATATATCACACTTAATATTTATTCGACGTTTCGAACTGAAAAAATCATCATTAAGGTTAATTGATGATGAAATCCAATTTTTTTAAAAGAACAAAACGAATTTACTTATCATAATAACATAACATAATAATAATAAAATAATAATATAATATCATAGTATCATAATACGTACAATACGGTCAATATTTTTCAAAAGCTGAATTTATGCATTCAACAAAATGGTGGTCTTTTTGAACACATTGACTAAATTAATATAAAATATCCTATGTATTATGATACTATGACATTATGTTATTATTTTATTGTTATTATGTTATGTTATTATGATAAATAAATTAGTTTTGTTCGTTAAAAAAAATATTTTCGATAGCCTAATAAATAATTCTAATCTAATCACTTTTCTCCTCTACAAAACAACGTATTCCATCATCAACTAGCATTGATGATGATTTTTTCCGTTCCAAACGTGAAATAAATATTAAGTGTGATATACCGTTGGATTTAGAATTAATTTTAGAATTTTTTAAGTATAAAACAACCATTAACTACTATTTAAAAAAACAAAGTTGATGATGGTTGCTCAGAGACGAAACGTCGGATCGTAAAATTAGAATCGTCATTTTGTAGAGGCGAAAAAGTAGCTGTGATGATGTGACATTTATTTCGCCATATCTTTTCAAATAAAGTCAGAAAAAAATAAAAACCAATTTTCAAAATTCCGGTTTTTTCCGGATTTCTCCGGTAGTATTAGAAATTTCTTCAATTTCTGAACGGCATTGTATTGCGTCGCAAAATGCGCAACTTTGCCCCAATTTAAACATTTTCGTATCTCTTACAGTTTCCGAGATCCCAATGGTCACCCTCGAATTTGTTACAGCCTGTATATGTAAATATAAAAAAATAGAAATATATATAATACACATTGGTATACACTAATAAACTAAAGGGAGTAACCAGACGCCTCTCGCAAGTACCTCAAAACAGTTGGTAAGCTGTCGAAGTTTATGTCGCAAAAAGCGGAAATGCGATTAAAATTGTGGCACATTTTGTAAATGGGACTTTGGGATATGATATTTGACCTCGCAAATTCAAGCGAAAAAGTAGGTTGATGTCTGGCACCACTGCGGGGTACGTGAAAAGATAGGCGCTCCAACAGAAATGGACAGTCGATTTTAGAGGAAAGAAGCTTATGGAGAAATGATAGTGACTGAGAGTCGCGACGAACCGTCAAAGGCAACTCTGCAAACCTCGACAGGATAAGATCATGGCTCAGACCTCGCTGAGGATAAGAGCCATCCTCCCTGAACATTAAGTATTTCAGGAAGCGCCTCTAAACTGACTCGACCGAGTAAGCGTGGCAGTTATATATAGGGAACCAAACAATGGAACCGTAGTCCAACTTTGATCCCACGAAGGAGTAATACAAGAGCTTAAGGGTGGATACGTTTGAAAAGTGTTTGCAAGTTCTCAGTATAAAACCCAAATCTCTAGAAGCGTTAGCCACCATCTGATCGATATGACTGGTGAAACAGAATTTCTCATCGAAAACAACACCTAGATCCCTCACCGTAGTGCGCATAGTCAAGGTGGAATCATTTATGGTGTAATTAAAAAGACTTGCATTTTTAGATCGAGAGTAGGAAACCACATTGCACTTGGAGATGTTTAAGCGAAGTCTGTTAGCCACACACCACCTACTGACCGTATCAATACTGGCTTGAAGAGACACGTGGTCCTCGAATGCATCGATGCGGTGGAAAATTTTCAGATCGTCAGCATAGGCGAGAGAGCTGCAGTCTATCAGAGAGACCAGATCGTTGATGAATATGTTGAACAGCAGTGGCCTCAGGGTGGACCCCTGGGGGACACCTGACGTCGGTACAAAAGGTTCCGATATAAAACCCTCGATTTCGACAAATTGACGACGATTGAAGAGATAAGATTCCAATACTAAGATAAGTTTGTTGGAGAAACCGAACTGGTCAGATGCCTTCCGTAGTAAAATGTGATGATCAATTTGGTCAAAAGCTTTGCAAAAGTCTGTGTGAATGACATCCACTTGACTTCTGCGGTTAAGGGCGTCGCAGACATTAGAGGAGAAAGAGCAGAGATTAGTCATACATGATCTTCTGGAAAAAAAAGCCGTGTTGATGAACTGACAATCTGTGACATATTTTGAAGAATAGGTATTTCTGTAAGACAATCTTTAGTGCCTTGGAGAAGTTGCATAATATGGAAATGCAACGATAATTTTCTACTAGAGATGGATCGCCTTTTTTAAGACTAGGGCAAGCTCTGGCAATCTTCCAAACCACCGGAAACACACCAGTGCCTAAGATCAAGTTGAAAATATGACAAAGAGGAGCATTCATGACTGAGGAACAGTCTCTCACCAAAAAGCTGGGAATTCCGTCCGGCCCATATGTTGATTTATTTTTCAGCATTTTGCAAGCCGACTCTACTTCCTCGGAAGTGACTGTGGGAATGTCAATGAGCTCACAGTGTTCCGTTTGAGCGCACAAATCCACGTGCTCGGGTCGCCCATAGACACTTCCAAAAAAGTCAGCAAAGGCAGACACGATATTATGAGGCCCATGGACGGGCTTATTTGCATAGTTCATGGTGGCTGGGGTGCGAGACTGAGCCTTTTTACTTTGAACGAAAGACCAAAAATTGGAGGGGTTGTTGTTTATATTTCGCTCAGCAGTCCCAATGAAGTCCTTATAGTCCCTCCGAGTTAGTGATTTAATTAGCCTACGCAAAGAACTATACTTTGTCTGGTAGAAGGCAGAGTCGCGCGTCTGAAGCTGACGACGCAGTCTCTCTTTTCTGAAGATGTTGTCAATAAATTCTCTTGAAAACCAAGACGGAAAGCGCCTTCTTCTGGGTTGCTTAAGAGGTGTACAGGCAGCAAAGCTATTATTAAGAATCTCATAGAAAGACTGACATGCGCTGACATCAGGAGACTCAAGAACGCGAGACCAGTCAGTGTGTAATAACGATGCATACAACCTGGGATAATCAGCTTTACGAAAGTTGAAGCGGGGTGGTTGAGCGTTGTTTACAGGAAAGTTGACGGCATGAGGAAGTACCGCTTGAAAATCAAGAGACAGAGCAGGATGATGTGGATCTTCCTCGACCAGAGGCACATCATTATGAGCTACATTAACCGCAAAGTTGGCGAAAACAAGGTCAAGGAAACGATTGTTTAAATTTGGGACAGTATTATACTGTTTAAGGCTGAGGAACTCGCTGAGGTTTAGTAAACCTTTGTGCCTGGGACCAAAAGGAACAGTGAATGAAAAGGAGGGAATGTTGAAATCGCCCAGAAGATAGTTGACAATATAGAATTCCAAAGAATGAATTTAAACAATATAAAGTTAAGCCTTATATCCAATTGAACGAAACAGTCTAGATACAAAAACAGTTGTTGCAATATACATGCATGCATTTTTTGAAGTAAAACTTCTTTACCTTGAGAATAAGCTGGTGAATGCGTTAAGAAAACGTTATAAAATGTGACCCAAACCCTATAAAATGATGCGAGGCGATCGAAAGTAGAGACCGGCCCACCATTCAAGCTATCTTTAAAGGTGCGCAGATCATCTGGACCCGCAAGAGTCGAATTGCCTTCATTCAACACAGCGTTACAATATTTTGTTTAGACTCGGTCGGCGCGTGCGGCTCGGGCCAGCCGAACAAGAATCGATCGTTGAACGGGCCGGAATTTAATGTATAGTATGTTCTAACATTGGTGTCAGCGATTTTGCATAAAATAAAAATGTATAGTGTGTTCTACTATTCATGTCAGCGAATTTGCATAAAATAAAAATATTATTTTATTATTTAAAAACGTGGTAAAATAAAGATGAATTATGCATCGTAAACCTAGTACATACACTGTGCAGGGCTAGCGTGAAGCTTCACGTCTGATGTGTGGTTTACAAGCACGCTCAGTTTTTTTGTTTTATTCATTTCATATTTATGTCTGTTCCATTCAGTGTTTTTCTTGTAACAATTCTTACACTTCTTCCGACTTTATTTGATGATATGTCATCTAGAACCAACAAAGCCAGCAAACGTACTTCTGTGAGTCGCGTTAGTCGTATGGTATCAAGACATTTATTCAATATGTCTTACTATTAATTAAATCGGTAAAGGTGTAGGGCCATTTTTATGTAAAAATACACGACATAAATTCGGCCGGTAGCGGCAGTTAACGTGTTTAGGTTCCATAAGGTAGAACCCTATGGGCATACAAAAACATAATTGCTGCAACAAGAAGAATATACCTGCATTTTCAAGCCAAAATGACGTTGTAACTCTCTTCACCATTTGTGGAAAATTACAGATACTTTCTTGTTATTATACTAATAAAATTCAAATTAAAATTCAAAAAACGAATTTCTATTCATAGATAAAAATAAAGGTACAAAAATACAATAGAAACAAGCCAGTAATTTTATCACTCTAGCGATTGCACAGTGTTTCACAGTTTCGTCACAGATCGTTTACAGGTTGGACAATAAAAATATACAATAAAAATCTTATTCACGGTGACACACCAACTGAGACAAGAATTCCACCAAAGTTCTAGTAGGCCGCCCAGACATCCCAGCTCTTAAATATGGATAATCTTTTCCATCTGATCTCATGACACCAAAGGTATCCATATGGAGCCAGTCGCCGCAGGGAACGAATTCGTTCAGGAAAGCTGCTACTTTACATGCTTCACCACATCTGAAATAGTGAAAAATAAATGTAGGTATACCTATTTAGAACACCTATTTATGTTAACTAGAATTGTATAGAGTAAGAAATGAAAATCAACGCAATGAGGGGCATTATAAGATTCTTTACGGTCCTATGCTATATATTAACCGCTTCTGATTGGTGGGTTAACGTCACTATACAGTACTGTCTTCACGCATCACCCTCAGCTCGCTTCGCTTGCGCCAGCGCGCAACCAAACAAAACTAATTCAAACTAACCGAAATTTACAAAAAGAAACAAACATAACCTTAAAAAACAACAAACAAAAAAGCCTTGCCACCGACGCGACGGGAAACGAACGTGGGCCGTCCGTATCACAAACACATAATCTTACCACTGCACTATTAGACCTGTCGCAATAAATTCACTTGGCCGTAGATAAAGTGAAAGTGACGTTAACCCACAAAATACGTTATAGTACTTATAAGATTGGTAAAAATGTGATTCACAACTTTCACATTGTATTTTGTCAGCCAATATCCTAAATATAAGGCGTCTTTTTGTGATGAAAGCGTTGCGTTGAGATTTTAAAACGCTTTCAATATTTACGTCACTGACGTTTACTGTTCGCGAAAATGCAAGTTTTTGAAATCGCGACGTAATAAAACCCAAACCTGTCACCTGTTTGTAGGTTCTGCTTTGTGATTTTTTAAAGTTTACTTCTTATATTTCTGAGTTTTTTTGCTAGAGCGTGTATGTTTTTTTACTTTGGAAATTATAGCGAATCACATGAAAATGATATTATTAGCCGATAGTTTTAAACCAGAGAAAAATGTTTTGCATACGCTACATTGGTTCAATAGAGGAAACACGACTAGCAATATATTTTACCAATTGCTGCTATTTAAACAAACCGAGCATTACCGCTTGGTATCAGAAGATTGGTTCGATAAATATCCGTAGTATCATTTTTTCAAGCTATTCCGAGTGACACAGGGTACCTTTAATACATTTCTAACAAAAATTGCTGGACCTGATCTAAGTATCCCATATAAAGGGGGTGGCATACCCATTCCTGTAGATAAGCAGCTTCTTGTGACGTTGTGGTGGTTGGGAAAAGGGGAAACCCTTATTTCCATAGCAGAACGATTTTCAGTACGAGAAACCACTGTTTATCTATCCACTACCAACATTTTAAATCAGATACTTCTATTACTCGATGAATATATTGTGTCGCCTGATGAAAATGAGATGGAAGTAATTGAAGCTCAATCTCCCAGGTTAACCTGGACCATCCCACTATCGTTCATTTCTTTGCAAAATCGGTTAGTAGAAAGAAAACAATAAACATTCAAAAGGATAACGAAATGAACGACTTTTTTTAAATATAATATTCTTTTATGACAATAATATTGACAAGTTGACATATGCGTTCACTATCAAAATGCTTTCGAGACACGTTCTCCACCTGGGTTTTAAAATGTAATGAAACGCTTTCTTACATGACGTCGCCGTTTCGACGCATAAATGAAACATATGTCAAGATTTCGAAACGGTTTCGAAATCTTCGACCGCAAAAAGTCGTCTTTAATTGTTTGTTTGATTTGTCCTCCATTTCATGGTAGGTTGGTTGTTGTGTCTGGGGAATTTATTGATGCCTATAACTTTGATGATGACTAGAAATCTAACATGTTTTGGAACAAGTCTACCGTTGCCCATAGAGTACATCGTAAATATTACTCCTTTGAGCTTGATGTTATGTAGATGAAGTAAATACATAGGTCTTGAATATTTATTGCTTCGAGGCAAAAATAAAATAGGTATGGCTGGTAAATGGTGTTAAAGAATGAAAAATACAAAATATAGGGTGTTAACAAAAAGTAATAAATATATCAGATATGTCGACTTTGGAAAGTAAATTTGCCAAATGATTTTACATATTTATAAATGGTTCTAAGCTACTTGTTAGTACTGCATTTCAAAACTTTACTATACAAAAAGTACTCATATAATGAGTTAAATAAAATGATAAAAATGTTATTATGTTAATTAGGTATTATAAAAATTATACTTTTTGGACAAAATCAATATCTTTTAAATT
>MU187666.1:54216-71173 GCA_016904865.1 Pissodes strobi | reverse complement strand
TCATTTATGCTCGATAGTGTTGTAAAAATTATATATCTGTGCCCAAGAGGAACAAAAGCGGAGCTGCATGGTAGAACAAACGTCTAGAGCACCTTAGAAAAAGGGCTAGAGATGCTTTCAACAAAGCAAAAAGAAAAGGAAACTGGGAACCATATAATCAACACCAGAAAACGTTTAGAAAACATGTCAGGAGAAAAAGAAGGGACGCATGGAGAAATTTCTGCACCGAAATAGCTTCTACAAAAGGGGCAGCTAGGTAAGGTGCTCTCTAAAGATCCTAGCCAGCAACCTGGAAATCTCAGGAAAGGGATGGAAGTTATACTTCCTCTCAAGAACAGACTGCCAAACTTTTGCTGGAAACAAATTTTCCTGACTGTAACATCCAAGAAGAGACATGACCAGAGAACAACCAATACATTCCAACCGGAGACGATTGGAACTTATCGAACGAGGTCGTCACTGAAGAAAAGCTGCAGTGGGCTATCAAATCATTCAACCCTTTAAGAAATGCTATTTAAAGCTTGCCTGGCCCACAAATACATATCCAAAGCTTGGGGAAATGTAAGAGTTACCTTTATGCCCAAACCAGAAAAAAAAAGACTACTCTGAACCAATATCGATCAGCCTAACCTAATTTTTTATGAAAACGCTAGAAAGGCTGTGTGATAGATACATTAGAGGAGATATTCTACCATATCATCATATCCATCCAAACAACACGCATATCGGGCTGGAAAATCTACAGAAACTGCATTTCACTGCGTAGTTCAACCAATTGAAGAAGCCTTGCACCGAAAAGAATGCGCTCTCGGAGCGTTTCTCGATTATGAAGGAGCTTTTGATAAGGCTACTTTTCACAGCGTAAATACGGCGCTAACAAACCATAAAGTCGACCCCACCATGAGGAGCTGGATCGCCAATATACTGAAACTTAGAGCAGTAAACCTAACTATAGGTATCAAAAGTGTCACAGCACTCGTAACGAGAGGACCTCCCCGAGGAGGGATACTCTCCCTGATGCTCTGGAATGTGATCGTAAACAGCCTCATAGAAAACCTGAACAAAGCAGGACTCAAAGTCAAAGTCAAAAATATCTTTATTTATAAAAGTACAGTTGTGTTCATTGAAGTGTTGTACAGCAATTGTGCTTTGTAAACCTGCCTATCATTTCAAAAATTCGATAAAGTGTTGTACAAAAATGTAGTAAACAATGGTTGCAAAGTCAAATAAGATAATTGGTTAAAAATAGCAAATATTTCAAATACATATAAAGGTTTATGTTGCTAAATTATTTTTTAATAAAATTATATATTTCTTTTTCATTAACAGCAAATCTAAAATAACAAAATTTGTTCATATAAAGATTTGTTAATATTTAGTAATTGCCCCATCTCCCTCCAACACTTTATTAAGTCGACGAGGTAAGTATATATAAATAGAGGCTTCTGGTTAATTCTCGATCATCGCTCAGTTCGTCCCAGAGTAATTCTATTGCATTCACAAGGCTGTCTCTATTTTCAGGTTGAAAGGTGAAATTATACATCTTTTTCGTCATTAGGCCCCAAACATTTTCAGTAACATTAAGGTCGGGGCTCTTGGCGGGACATAACATTGTCTCTATATTATTATTTTCAAACCATTCTCTGACAATTCCTGCATTATGACAATCGTCTTGTTGAAAAATAAAATTATTACCGGGAAAATGTTGAGATACGCTAGGTAACATTACATTTTCTAATATATTTCTATAGTTTACTGGATTGAACCGGTCACCGTAATTAATAGCCCAACATACTCCAAGTCCGTAAATACTTAACCATGCCCACACGTTTACTGAAAAGCGTCCAGACCTTTCGTAGTTGGTTACATATTTTCTAACGAATTAAGTGTTACTAGGACGATACACCCTGATATGCCCATTAAATGTCGACTGAAGTACTTTTTCGTCTGTGAAGAACACTCTATCCCAATTTTCTTGAATCATATTGTTTAGGGAAAAAATAATTCTGGCTTGCTTATGTTCATCAAGTAGCTTAATTTTTTTGGCTGCTACACAATTTTTTTAAGCAGAATTTTTTATTCTGCGGCATGCCGTAATTCTGGACCCTAGAAAATGAGTTTGCTCTATAGCAACCCGTGCTATTTGGAATGGATTGGCCTGTAAATATTGGATCAAGGCATTCTAAAGTCCCATCTCTTTGCCACCTATGTTTTATTTTTAATATTGTGTTTTTGCTTGTATGCATAACATAAGCAACGTCTCTAATAGGTAACCCGTCTTGTATATAAGCAATAATTTTTGCTATCTGAACTAAATTCATTTGAGGGATATTGACTTCTGACAATGTCGGTAAAAAAAATTAATAACCTATTTCGACAAGCCTGATTTACAAGATGTTAGAGTCGGTGTACAGCACTTCAATGAACACAACTGTACATTATAAAAAAGTGCACTTAAATAAATGGCGTCACAAGTATACTTAAATAATAACCTGTAACCTATACAATGAAAAAAATCACATTTTTGATACATTCAAAGTATAAAACACACTATCAAAAATTAGAAACAAAAAATGTACATTTATGAACACTATTCCCTTAGACACTAACAAGGCAACATAAATGCATTATTTCCTAACCTTGAGATGACGAAAGAAACTCGACAACTGTATAGGGCTCCAACCCGACAACATACTCCAGGAGAGACCTCCTAAAGCATGATAAGCCTAAAATTTGCTTTGTTATTCGGCAACTTTTATAACCTCAAATTAAGATGACAATCAATATATATATATATATATACAGGGTGTCCCGGATAAGAATGAACTCTACAGGGATCTCGTAAACCATTAGAGCTACAGATATGTTTAAATTAGGAAAAAGATGCGCCCCACTGAACCTTGCAATATGATGTTTTAAAATTTGGAAAATTCCGATTATTTCCGAAGATATTTGGAAAAAACCTAAAATTCGCGATTTCGTTTTTATTTTTTTCTGACTCTATTTGAAAAGATATGACAAAATAAATTTCACATTCTCATGGCTATTTTTTCTGCTCTACAAGCCCACTTTCTTAGATTTTCAATCCAACGTTTCGTTTCTTCGCAACCATCATCAACTTCATTTATTTAAATAGTCGAATAATAATATTTTATTCCTAATAAGCTTTAATTTTAATTCTAAATCCAACGACATATTACACTTAACATTTTTTCCGACGTTTCGGACTAAAAAAAGCATCATCAATGCTAGTTGATGATGATTGCGGAGGAACGAAACGTCGAGTCAAAAATCTAATTATGTCATCTTGTAGAGCAGAAAAAGTGACAATAAGGGTGGAATTTATTTTAGTCTATATCTTTTAGTAGAATGAGAAAAAAACCCAATCGCGAAAATTCGGCATGGCCCAGTAATTCACAATATTGCGTTTTCATATATTTTTTATTCTATTCCAGAAGTTATTTTAAAATTCATTCTCATCGCCACGTTTTCTCCTCTACTAGGAAAAAATCTTATTTTTCGAATCACTTTCAAATACTTACTCTTAATTTAGCTACACCAACATAGCGTACCCTTTTAGAATCGACAGGCGGCTTTGAAATTAAACATTTGCCTTTCTTTCGATCTGTCCCTTGGTAAACCGATACCAATCATTTGTAAATTTGTTAATTTGTGATTATTTTACACTGCATTTTATTATAAAAATAAAGGGAAATGGCACAATATTCTAATGAAGAAAAGTTTGACATGATTTGTTGTTATATCGATAGTCATAAAGCAGAGATGCTTTATTTTCATAAATCTCCTGAACGGCATCAACCGTCGATCCATTTTTAAATGGTTAGTTAGAAACTTGAGACAGCATGGCGCATTTGACAAACCAGTGTTACAACGAAAAAAAAACATGAACCTGAAAACAGTGGCTCAACGAATTCATCGTAGAGAAGGATACCGCGCGTATAGATACCGTATCTGCCATGCTTTGCATCCTGTAGATAAAGAACGCAGAATGACTTTTTGTGAGTGGTTCATAGACATTATTGGTCAAGGAAAAATGAAAATCGATTTCGAACATTCAAATACCAGAACCGCTTTGGATCAAATGTCTGGTGTGGTATTTTCGCAAACCGAATCATCGGACCCATATTTTACGAAGGAACACTCAATTCTGAGAGATATAGGCAATTCTTAAGGAATAAAATAGAAGATGCTCTTGATACCTAACTACAAGTAACAAACCACATGTGGTTCCAACAAGATGGGGCTCCTCCCCACAATTCACGAAATAATACGGAATATTTAAGAGACCGCTTCGAAAATAAAATTTAATTTCCACTTATCGTCCGATAACCTGGCCTCCACGTTCTCCAGATATAACACCTCTATATTTTTTTCTGTTGGGGGTACCTGGGAAATAAAGTCTACTGGAAAACTTTTGAAAACACTGAAGAATTAAAAGCTGAAATACGAGCAGCCATTTGAAAATAACACCGACAATGTTAGAAATCGCAATGACAGAAATTGTTCATTTTTATTGCCACTTTTTCTCCACTTTAAGATGACTTAATTAGATTTTTGACCCGACGTTTCGTTGCTCCGCAAACATCATCACTAGCATTGATGATGATTTTTTAGTCCGAAACGTCGTAAAAATATTAAGTGTGATATGTCGTTGGATTTAGAATTAAAATTAAAGTTTATTATGGACAAAACATATTTTTTCGACTATTTAAAAAAATGAAGTTGATGATGGTTGCGAAGAAACGAAACGTCGGATTGAAATTCTAACAAAGTGGGCTTATAGAGCAGAAAAAGTAGCAATGAGAATGTAAAATTTATTTTGTCATATCTTTTCAAATAGAGTCAGAAAAAAATAAAAACGAAATCGCGAATTTTCGGTTTTTTCCAAATATCTTCGGAAATATTCAGAATTTTCCGAATTTTAAAACATCATATTGCAGGGTTCAGTGGGGCGCATCTTTTTTCTAATTAAAACAAATCTGTAGCTCTAATGGTTTACGAGATCCCTGTAGAGTTCATTCTTATCCGGGACACCCTGTATATATACCTAAAAATTTAGCCTCATTTGAGAAAGTCACTTCCCTAGACAGCAAATCAGCATGCCCAGGACACTGAGCTGATGAGCGCTCAGTTCTAAATACAACAAAATACGATTTTTCTGCATTTAGTATAAGGTTGCTCTCATCAAACCATCATCCCACCAAACTCAAGCGCTGCCGTCCCAGCTCCAAAGCCTCTCAACTGAGGGTGCTACAGTTAAAGCATTTGTATCATCAGCATAGTTAACCACCAAACCTGTCTCGTCTGACACACAGGAGCCCAAGTCATTCATGCAGCACACAAAAAGCCAAGGACCAAGCACACTACCCTGTGGTACACCCATGGAAAGCAATAAGTCCCCAGAGTAGTAGTTACGAGCATCCCTCTGAACAACAACCCTTTGTGTACGATTCTGTAAATACGTCCGGATCCACGCCAGAGGGGGGCCCCTCACTCCATAGTGTTCAAGCTTGCTAAGGAGAATTGAGTGATCTAAGCTGTCAAAAGCTTTTGATAGGTCCAGAAAGGAGCCCAGTGCAAGTTCACCTCTTTCAAAGCCAGACACTATCGCACCCACAAAACCATACACAGCAGTGTTTATAGATTTTCCCTCCAAAAAGCCATGCTGACTAGGGCTTATTAAATTTAGACACTTAAAAAAAATCACAAGACGGGAATGCATCGCCTTTTCAAAGATCTTTGAAAAAGATGGTAACAGACTTATAGGTCTATAATATAGAAGGAAGAGATGGGTCTCCTTTCTTTGTGATCGGATACGCTGATGACATAACAATCGTTGTTGTGTATGTGGGCAAGTTCGAAGGGGTTCTGTCAGAGTTAATAAACAGAGCTTTCAACTCATTTCCGGTCAATCCCAACAAAACAGAACTTGTGCTATTTACAAAAAGGAGGCCATCAGGCCTATGTTTGCATATGGCGCACTAATTGGGTGGCCACGATCAGGAACAAAATGTTCCGCCTCCAAAATTCACTGGAACAATGAAAACCACTCTCACCAACGCAGTGGCAGTACTTTTAAACTTGTCGTGATAAATGAAGCACATGTAACCGCAGTACGCTTGAACTCCGCGGGTACGTGGAGGGGAACGAGCTGGGGACCTCGACACGCAACAGCTCTTAATGAGGCATACCACATACAACCAGCTATGAGAGTGAGCACATACTTTGTGGTCAGAAATTATAGTTTCGACAAACGGTTCAAAATCGAACTAGACTGAATAAATGATCTGTCACACACTTATGACATCTACATCTACACGGACGGATCAAAAAGGACCTCAGGCGCTGGCGCATGGGTTTATATACCCGAGCTCGAGATATAAATGCAGATACCACTAGGTAATCTTAGCACCATATTCCAAGCTGAGCTGTGTGGCGTAACGATGGGTGCTGGAAAAGTGAGGGAGAAGCAAATATATAATTATCTGTTTAACGTTTACTCTGAAAACATCTTCCAAGAAGCTCTCGAAGGGCAACAATTAGGCATCAAAGTAAATGGTACATGGATCAACAATATACGGTATGCAGATGACACAGTCCTTATAGCAGATAACATGAATGACCTCCAAGGCTCCTGGACACAGTTGGAATACACAGCCGGCGTATCGGAATTAACATCAACATCAAAAAGACAAAATTCCTAATAATCACCCGTAAATTAGATGAGTTTCAGAATGCAAAACTATCATAAAATAGTGAAGACATCGAACGGGTAAAAAAGTTTGACTATCTGGGGACTTGGTTGTGTGAAGACTGGTCTTCAGACGTAGAAATCAAGTGCCGGATAGAAAAAGCGAGGAGCTCATTCATGAGATTCAGAAACGTCCTTACGAACACTGACTTCGACCTCAACCTCAGAATAAGATTCACAAAATGTTACGTATGGTCCATGCTATTATATGGCATAGAAGGCTGGACACTGAAGGTTAATACCATGAACAGGCTGGAAGCCTTTGAGATGTGGGTCTACCGAAGAATCTTCAAAGTTCCATGCATAGCAAAAAAAAACCAGCGAGGAAATTCTGATGAGGATAGGAGGAGAATGTGAGTGAATTGCTGGGCACGATAAAACGCAGGAAAACAGCGTACCTGGGACATGTGATACGAAACGAGAGGTACCACTTGCTCCAATTATTAATAGAAGGAAAGATAGAGGGAAGAAGGAGACTGGGTAGAAAGAGGATGTCGTGGCTCCGAAATATCAAGCAATGGACGGGGATAAGAACCACAGGAGAATTAATTCACACCATCAGAGACAGAGCAAAATGGTCAAAAGTGATTGCAAACATCCATTAATGGATAGCACAGAAGGAGATGTAGATCCTATTGCCAATCGGGGCAATAAATCCCTAGCAAAAGGTAAAAGTGACCGCGGTGCGTAAATGACCCATGCATCTCTAGCATTGAATATTCTTCGACCCTCGTTAATTATTGATTTTTTTTGTCAAAGCGTTTGATGCAGGTGTTCTTAGAAATTAAGCAACTTAAATGCTTATGTTCTGAGAAGTAGCGATAGTTAATTATAAGGTATGTTGGCATGCATTTGATGATTGGGCGTCCATGGGGTCTTTCTTGGTTGGATTGGTAGCTATCTTCTTGATCGTACCCAAATAGTGAAAATTGGTGGTATGGAGTCTACTGGCATACATGTTGCAACTGGTGTCCCACAGGGAGCAGACTTGGCACCTCTTCTTTTTAATTGTTTTGTCAATGACATTGAAGAATATATAGCCTCGAGTAGATTGCTCTTGTATGCTGATGACTTAAAGATTTTTGAGGTAATGACTGTGAAGCCTTGCAGAATGACGTAGATAATTTTATTCAATGGTGTGATCGTAATCTTATGCAGCTCAATTTAACGAAGTGTTCATCAATTACTTTTTTAAGGAAAATGAATACCATTCTTCAAGATTATACAATAAATGACACAATACTTGCCCGATCAGATCATGTGAAAGATTTTGGAATATTTGACCAGTATTTATGTTTTGATCTTCACATTGACAGTGTATCTGGCCGAGGTTTAAAGCTCCTTGGTTTTGTTAAGCGCACACTTGCTGACTTCAGAGGTATGCAATGGCTTAAGACTGCTCTATCATTCTGTCAGTGTTAGAATATGGGTCTTCAGTCTGGTCTCCAAGCTATGAGGTTTATAAGAATAAGATTGAAAGGGTGCAAGCACATTTTTTGAAGTTTGTGGCTTTTAAGCTGAATGTCCCATTGGACCTAAATACAGGATCATATGAGCTTGGTGCCGCTGTCCACTAGACGTACTTATCTGGACTTGGTTCTATTTTATAAAATTGTTCACTCTCACAGAGGGTGCTTCGTCTTCATGGTCTCTTTAATGAATCCTTCCATCGAACCAACTATGCATTTAATTCTCCGGTACCCAGAATGTGTAGGGAAGTGAATTTGCTGCCTGTGAACATCGACTTGTTTAAACTGTCCTTGAACTCATTTAAAAATCAAATCAAAAAGTTTCTCAGTAATTGAACTTTTTAGTGATTCTCTGTTCCTAGATTTTTAGCTATTATGTCTTGTCTGACTTAGTATTATTGATACTGATTCTTTTGGCAACCACATGTCTTGCGTTACATCTTATGATTGCATTTTTGTGTTGAACTGTATGTTTTATTCTATAATATTTTTTCTCTTCTTTGTTATGTTTGTTATGAATATATTTAAGTAAAAATGGAATTATTGCACTTGCCGTTAATAAACCATTATTATTATTATTTAAATTTTTTATTTTCAGGGTAAAGAGGCAATTGTCCAGCTCCCATCTCAGACACCGAGAGATGGCGGGGGGGTTTATAGGTGCTGAAGAGCTCCATCACCAAGTGGGGGATCCACAGGGTGACGAAAAGTGTCGACTCATGTGAAATACGAGCCCGTTCTAGCATATAAAGTAACGCGCGCTCGCCAAGGTAAGTTAAGGTTGTAAAGGAAGGAAATTTTAGTGCAAAAAGTGATATACTTAGGGCCCCTCGTGCGCGTCAGAAAGTCTGAATATTTTAATTCGTTATGGATATAAAGCTCATTTGTGAAAACTTCAAGGAGTTTATTCAACAATTGTTTTGCAATAATAAGGCGATTCATCTGTAAGCATTTAATTATACAAAAAGTCAAGTTTTACGAAGACATTTAAAACTGAAAGCAATGATGTTGTCTGAGCTGTAGCGCATTTCGATTGGACATATAAAATTTATTAAAAGTGGAACATCTCACAAATGAATATTTGATAGGCACTTGCTAAAATCTTAAGTAAAGTTGTTCACTTCGAAGTGGAAGTGACAAATTTCTACTTATGCAAGGTCTCGCTGAAGTCTGAAGTCGATATCGAATTGCTGCTTGCAGACTGGTACCATAAATATCCGAAAGCCTCTGTAGTCATTATCAAGACTTTGAACTTCTTCAGCTATTCATTTGACAAGCCTTGGGTCATGATATGGTTGCGAGCCAGACAACGCATTGCCCTTATGGAATTAGCTGGCAATTGCCCAGAAGCAAAGCCATCAACCTAGACAAAAAGAAAGACAAATTACAAACTGAACTTGGAGGTTAAGTTATATCAGCTAATTTGTTGTTTTGGTTTTGTTTTTGTTGAAACTTGGACCCTGGGCAGATTTTGAGGACACAAAATGAAAACTTGCTATTCGCGTTGACACATGGCCCCTAAACAAGTCATACTTGAAATATGCTGACATTTGTTGAGTTGTAGGCATGAAACTGTAAAAAAAATATGTTTTTCTTAATTTGGCAACAATTTTTCATCAAATTTATGTAGAAGAGATTGTATGTCTTCAACAAATAAAACGCAAAGGTACAAATAATCACTTTTTGCATCGAAATAGTCCTAAGGAAATATAATGGAAGGAAAATTTGGAGAGAGGAGCAACAAGTTAAGTTAAAGTAGAGGTTCAGGATGGAGTAAGTCAAGTATTATTTAATTAACAAAGCTTAGTTATTTCTAGAAACTAAGCATGTGCAAATGCATTTTCCTTTGTGTTTTTGGGGTGATATTTGATCCATTTTTGTCATAAATCTAAACATACAGATATTGCTATTGATATCTGATTGTATGGGTAATTAGTTTTAGTTTATTAAACTCAGATGATTTAAAATGTTTATCGAAGTTCACCCACAATTACGCCCCTATATATCTTCCTAAATGCAATATAATTGCATACAAAATGTCTTATTTGACAAAAATGTGTTTTAACAAGGGATCATTTATAGTACAAAAATTATATCAACAATAGAAATACAATTGTGATGTGTAAGTGTATTGGCTAGGAAAATAATTATTTAAATGTTGAGCAATATATAGCTTCCTAGCATTTATGCTTCACAGTTTTAGAATGTTTTGTCAATAATCATCAATGCCTTCTTTAAATCTAATAATAAATTATTTTCTTATTATATTTAAAGAACCCACCCCCTAATAAGACCCCTTTCTGTCAAATATATTTTTATTTTTTTGTACTCCTTAATTCATTTATTAAGTCTTATTGTAGGATTTTCCGCCTTTACATAAAAAGTGTTGAGAGTTTATATGAAGACTTTTTATATATTTTTATTTTATATAAGTATTACTTAAGAGATGGTTGTAGAATTTTAGTTTTATCAGTTCAGAACGTTCTCCTTTTTTAAAAGTGCAGCACATTGTAGTAGACAGTTGTAATTTTTCAAATAAACGATCTATTTCAAATAGATTGGCAATAGCCATACATATTTTCTTTCTCGTCAATCTGATGATAAGCCATTTTTGCCAAACATTTATTAGAATTGGCGATGGTACGTTTTCATTCTCATTTTTTGTCTATGGTTAAGGTTCATAAGTTAGTCCTAACAAATCTTTTTGTATTTTTTGTGTTCAAATAAATGTAATGTGAACTATTATCTTAGTTTTTCTTTAATTTGTACGTGCCTTATAGCGACACACTTCACGGTATAAGAAGGTAGATTTTATTAAGTGTTCTTTTTAAAAATTATTAATTTATTAGATGTAATGTAGATTGTGTAGATCTTCTCAGAGAATATACAATATATTAGTATATCCACTAAAATTTAAAATAACTGTAGTGTTTATGTTTTCCTACTTGTGTACCTCCGAGTCTTCAGGTGTATAACAATAAAAACATATTTTGACGAAAATTCAGTTGTATTATTCTTGGTCGATCCCTATATAGAAATATTGCTACGTCACGCGGCCTACCAATTATTTACACTTCTAAAAATAACTATTATCTAATCTAACGGTGTCCCTCATTATCATTTTTATAGTAGAAGAGATGATGTCAAGCTCTCTAGGTCGATATCTTCGAGGTGAACACAATTCTAAAAATAGCCTGGTGACCATAGTTCGTGACGTCATTCGTCAACCGATTTGTTTCGATAATTCGGCTCTTCATTCTAAATTTTTACAGGTGGCGCTATAAGTAATATCAATAGATGGCGCCATATTAACTCCGGCCAGGAACATGTAGCAACTAAGGAGGCCTGGTCCTTAGTAGCAACAATTGACTGTCAAATGAATAATGAACTGTCGTTAGTGTCGGTCGTCAGTTTTATGTCAAAATTTTTAAAGTCATTGCAAAAATGGCGACCGCTAGTGTACAACAACAAAACGTTACCGATTATTTGTCGAAAAAACAGAAAGAAAGTGGTAAAGATCTCGTTGCTGAATGGGCAGCCCTAGAGGAACTCCATAACAAAAGGTACGCATTATATTATATCTTGATTTTAAGGGGCTTGATTAATAAGGCCCTTTTTGTATTTTGAACTAACCATATTCTTCAGGAAATATTGTATGAATGCAAGCATTTCCTTTGTGTAGGATCTGTTAACCTTTGTTTTATATAAATACAAAGATAACACAATCACAAGTTAGAGCAACAATGTATAAATTCAACAGAAAATACCAGTTGTCATCATCCGCAAAATTACACCAACAAATTCCTAATCCAATGTGTGCAAACCTCCTAATACTTTAGACCGCAAATCGAAGAAATCCAAAGTATCAGAGTGAGAATTAGCTTGTGTAGATCTGGATATAAAATAATTAATAGCATAATTTCGTCTTGTCAGTTGGTAAAAGAAGAGAAAGGCAGCAGAGACTCGATCTCGTAGCTCTGGTTGTTGTCTATTATCTGAACAAAGCTTCTGACTATGTCAGCCATGACATCCTATTTCATAAATTAGAATATTACTAGTTTTAAATTCCTACCTTGCAAATAAACACCAAATCGAGGAGATTGCTGGGCTACGGTCAGTGAAGAATGGAATAACTGAAGGAGTTTCGCAAGGGATTCTGGCAAAATTAACAACTCACAGAATGTTGCACTTTTCTTTGATTTGTTTGAAAGCACCTTAAATAGAGCAGATTAGAACACAAAAATCAGTGGATCATACACATTGTCTTTAAAAAAATCACAAATTAATTCCAAAAAAATAAGTTTTTTTCTTGATTTTGGATATGTCTTGGGTTAGTTTTGTTTGGTTGCACCTCTGGTGAGAGCGAAGTGAAATATTAGTTTGCCATTCTAGGTCAATTTACACTGGATTTATAAACTCAAAAAGTTCGCAATGTTCAGGTTCAGTTGGGAGTTGAAATTGTAGTTCAAGATGAACTAATCAAATCATTCAATTCAATTTATAAACTCAGTTGACGAAAGTTCGCTAATTTTTAGGATGTTTGCAAAGTTGAGAGATATCCAAATTTTATGTTCAGGGTTCAGAAAGTTCATTCCAACCAATGAAAAATCCCTCCCTGTACTAGCATGTGATCACTGTCAATAGCCAATTTGACATTCGAAGTCAGCTGTTTTCTGTTTTTTATTGTTAATTGTTTCTTTTTTGTGAAAATGGCTGAATCTGAAAATGAAAAATGGAGTGAAGTCGAAGAATCTGATGCATCACTGCTACTTATCAAAGTAATTTTAAGTTTTATTTTAATCGTAAGTTCAGTTGTATTGAAATTTGTTTGTAAATTTTATCAGTATAAGTTCTAAAATGTTCGATTGGGCATGTCCCGTTAAATAAAAAAAATAAAATTCAAAATTATCCATTTTTGTACAATCTCGATCACCAGAAATTCTATTGATTACGATTTTGAATATGAACTTTCCCAACTTCTTGTCGATGTTTATAAATGCCATAAAATGAACTGTGAACTCTAAACTCTGAACCTCACCAACTATGAACTTTCCAACCTCAACGTTATGAACTTTACGAGTTTATAAATGAACCTTTAACCTCAAAACTCGAACTTTGGGAGCTGTTTTTCGGCTCAAATGTGGAGGATCCGCAGATTTTTTTCTCCTAAACTGTTCTATAAGAGCTTTCTACTAATAAAAAAAATTGCGAAATTCCGTGGGTCGTTAACTTTACCGACAGCCCCACAAGGCTCCATTTCTTTTAAGGAAAGTATAGTGAATGATCTGCGGCTTATTAAAGAATGGTTTAACTCTAATCACCTTTGCTTGAACTTGACTAAGACTCACATTGTTGGGTTTAAGTGTGATGTGGCAGAGCTGCTGTTGGATGGGGATCCTCTTCCGGGTGTATCAGTCTCTAAGTTTCTTGGCGTGCTAATTGATGGTGAGCTAAATTTGGAGGACCATGTTTTAACCTTGAGTAAGAAACTTTCATCTGGCTGTTTTGCTATTAGAGTTGTTAGGGAGGAGTTGAGCCTACAACTAGCGCAAAGTGTATATTTTGTGCTTTTTGAGTCCCACCTGAGACATGGTATCCCATTTTGGGGTGCTTCCAATCAGGTACTTTTGAATATGCTCTTTGTTCTCCAGAAAAAAGCACTTCGATTTATTGTCAACATAAGTCAAAGAGATTCTTGTAGGCCACATTTTGTGACTCAAAAAATTTTAACTCTTACATCGCTTTTTATTCTGGAGACATCTACTCTTATTTTTAAAAATCGTTTTAGACTTCAGGGTTCTTCTCCTCTTTACAATACTCGTCAGAACCTCAATTTACCTCTACCTATCCCAAGGACTACTTTAATTAAGAAATCTCTGATTTATGAGGGTCGTAAATTATACAATCACCTCCTGAGCAGCCTGAAATCAATACAGAATCTAAAATCCTTTCACTTTTTACTTAGGAAATTGCTCCTGAGTAAAGCATACTACAATTTGGAGGAGTTCTACTGGGACACGCTCAGAGGTATTCTTCAATTCTTCCAGTAATACACCTTTTGTTGGTGTACATTTGGCTTTCTTTCTGGTTATATGTATTTTAAACTTATTTATATGTTCTCATGCTTTGTCGATAAAAATTTGTAAATTTTTTGGACTAATAAAGTATTTTTGAATTTGAATTTTTATTTATTTTATTTTATTTTAATCATTTATTCATGCTAGCACCAAGGTCAATAAAATTTTCATCACATTATGAAGTCTTAGGATTAAGTAATTCAATAAAACAGTTCTTAAGATTACTCAACACTCAAAAAACAGTTTAAAAATACACTAAAGATTATTAAAATATTAAAACAGGTTAAAAAAAATATGGAACAACATGAAACTAACAGACAAAGACAAATATATTCTAAGAAACATGGAAGGTTATTTCATTAGTCAAGAAGTCTATTGGGTCATATAAAGACTTCTTTAAGAGTGCCTGTCAAATGGAAGCTTGTAAAACTTTACAGCCCTGTATCTTGACCCACTGCGACACCTCTCAAGCCCACACAGCGGAACAGCAAGCTGTCCATTAGAAGGGATGGCATAACCATGTTTCTGATCATTTGTAGGGAATTTTTCCAGATTGTCCTTTATATAAAGAAGGTTTTCTATTATGAAAACATTTGGAAAAGTAATTTTGTTTAACTCAATGAATGTTTATGTACAGTCATCTCTATACTCCAAACCACCAACAACTCGCACTGCCCTCCGCTGTAAGGCAAAAACCCTGCGTCACACCGGGCTATGACCCCATAGATTAAAACAGTATGAAACAAGGCAAAATATGCAGTTCTCACCACACCCACGGACACTGTCCCTGACAAATTGCGCAAGGCGTATATGCCGCTCCTCAACTTCTTAGTCAATCTTTCTATATGTGCATCCCACTCAAGACCACTATCCATCTGTACCCCCAAGACGGCGCAGTCCCACAAGACAATGGACACCCCTGTGCATATTTTAAAGAGAAAAGGAGATGGCTAGTCTTGTATTCATTTAAGACTAAGCTATTTTTTTCAAACCAGTTTCTGGCCCTCGACTGTGCCTCACCCGTGTCACTCACCAGAGCATCCACTTGAGGTTGCCTGATGAGATGGTAGTATCATCGGCAAACAACACATAATGTTCCTTTACCCGAATCTGAGAAAAGTTATTAATATAAATTAGGAATAGTAAGGGACCCATTACAGATCCTTGTGGCACCCTAGTGTTTATGATTCTTGTGTCCGACAGTACTCCATCCACCACTGCCCTTTGAGTTAGTCCTTCCAAACAGGATGTTAATAGGTCAGTACTGTTCTGACCAAATTTATAAAGATGGTTTTTTGATGAGCAACTTGTGCAATACACAGTCGAGGCCTTGCTTAGGCCGCAAAAGATGGTATCCATATGTTCCTTTTTTCAAAATCATCCATAATGAATGAGCAGATTTACAATAGCTTGCACAGTATTGCGTACCGCCTTAAACCCAAACTGCTCATAACACAGTAGTGAATTTGCCTCGAGAAACAGCGATAATAAGAGACATCCGTCTTACCTCCTTTCTTAAAGATGGGAATTATAATGGCTTGTTTAAGACAGGAGGGGAAAATATTCTGAACCTATTCTCTTTTTAATATTGTTAAAATTTAATGATCTTCCTTCCAAATCATGACACTTGAGCTAAGTATAACTTTTTGCTTGAAGCAAAAAGTACTCAACTTGCGACCCAGTTCTTTTGTCAAAATATGCAACTTTTAAATTATTGGGGAAAAAAACTTTTTGTTTTTATCATATATTTAGGGTCATTACATTGTTCACCTTTGTCACCTATTTTTGTTACATTATAATAATTATTGTTCCTTTGGATTGGGTCTTTCAGGTTATGGCATCAACTAACATTGAAACTTTTGATTTTGGTCAAAAAACCTGAACTGCAGAAAGGCGATAATCTTATCCAGCTATACAATAGCTTCGTGCAAACATTCGAAAATAAGTAAGTTTATATAGTTTTGTCTAAAATGGCTGATTAGTATCGAGATAATTCTATTTTTAGGATAAATCCATTGTCTTTGGTGGAAATTATAGCGATTGTAATAGAACAGTTTAAAGATCACAAAGAAGCTGTTGCCTTTTTGGAAAAGACTGAACCTAAAGTCAAAATAAGCCAAGACGCTCAAAATTTATGCAAAGGTATGAAATAGTAATTTTATCATCGACAAATTCGTAAACTTAAAATATTTCTATTCAGTTCTAGCAGGTCAAATATATTTGGAAAAACTAAACGATTTGGATGCTACTAAAAAAATCATTGAAGAAGTAGAAGCGACTTTAGACAATGCAGATGGAGTGACAGCAGTACATGGAAGGTTCTACTTATTAGCTTCTCAGTATTACAGAATACAGGGTGACCATGCCCAGTACTACCGTACAGCCTTGCGGTACTTGGGTTGCATTGATTTGGACACCCTTACGGAAGAAACGAAGATGCAGCATGCTTTCTTCTTGGGTCTGGCAGCATTGCTAGGTAAAACTAAATATTCTGATTGAAAATTAGTTTTAGAATATCAGTCATGTTAGTACACTTACGTAAAGTGCAGTAACAAAAGCCAGTGAACTTGCAATAAATATTTTTCTATTTTTTTTCCCTTCTAGGAGAAGGAGTATACAATCTAGGAGAGCTTTTGGCC